>JAHWXV010147747.1:0-17102 GCA_024586415.1 Phrixothrix hirtus
AACGTTTTGTCTGGCGAGTAACTTGGATGAGTGACCGTTCCAATTATCGTCCTCAAAATAAAAATAAATTAATATTTTAATGATTTGTGTGCATTATTTATATACTTAATTGCTTTTTATTTCAATCTATAAATTATTTTTGCTTTAAATGAGCTTAAAATTTAATTATAAAAATCTTAGTACAGGTATAAAGAAAATTATGAATGGATGAATTATTTATGGCTTTAAATTAATTTTAAAGTTTACAATTTAGGTGTATAGGAAAGTGACTAACGTCAATAAATTTAAAATGTGTAAGAGAAAGTTGTGTGTTGTCTCACACCAGATTTTTCAATATAATGCTACTACTAAGAATAAATTCGTAATAGTTACATTCATACATATACTCAAGTGGAAGCGATAAAATTACGTTACCTACAAGTCGGTATTTAAAAAAAATATTTATAATTATAAATATATTTAAGTATTTATTTAGTAGGTTGTCAGATTTTATTGACGTTCTGCGCCTAATAAACAAAATTTTTTTCGTTTAAATTTGTCGCCGTGTTGTTTTCTAAAACAGCGTGATTGACAAGGACAATAAAAATAATAAATAGAGAGCTTCCTGTCGGATTAAAAACATGAGAGGCGTGTTTTTTACGTTCGTTACGATTAGGAATTTGATAATTAAATATCAAAGTGACAATTAAATGTAATTTTTCACGTTTGGTGGATTTCGACGATATTTTTAATCGGTACGAATTCGTTGCGTAGTTTGTATAAGAATCAGTCGTGTGTGTGATTATTTTTTTGAAGTGTTTGGGTGTGTGAGTATATGGACTCAGCATAATGTAGTATGTTGAACTACCAAGCCTGAGAGATGGAATAGCTTATCTCTGGGGATTGACCTGCTTTTTTCTCTTCACCCCGGTTGCTGCATTTGGACGTGTTATGTTCTTCTGCAGACGCAGGAATCCATGAATAAATCAAGATTGACGACTCTGGTTCAGGGCAATCAAAAATCCCGGTAAACTAACGAATAAAACTCAGGCACCCTTTTATAATATTGATTGTTCCTTTGCTTCTTTATTGTTGGCCTGTGAAAGGCATAAGCGAAATATCCACGTCTTTCTGCGAGAATTTAGTTTAAGCCAAAGTCCCGGCTGCCAACCAATTTAAACCTTCCCGTGCGAGGGGAGCCCCTTTTACTACATACCTTCTGTCCCGATTGTGGACTGTACCTACTATATTTAACACTAATTTTAGTATGTAGTAGTTCTCCCCGTACCTCTTGAACCAGGCCAAATTCAAGAGACGGAGAAGTTTCCTGTAACTTTTTTAACCTGTTATATGTGTGTGTATGCTAAATAAGCCAATTCTTTAACAATAGATATGACGCTTTATTCAACTAGACTTTTATTTTAAACGTAGAATAAGGTAATTGTTAATACTTGTATTTCAGAGGATATGTACTAATTAAGGTTCCTCACGAGCTTAATAGATAATAATATTTGGGGCCCTAATAACAGTCAACCCCGTGACATCAGCTAGAAGCCACGGAACTGTTTGTATCTGTTCCGAAGGATAGTTCCATACTTTGACCGGCTTATCTGGAGCAGTGGCGCCCTCCCTGTATCTTGACTCATTGTACGCGTTTTCAGCGACTTCCTTTAGAGCGCGGACGGTGCTGGTGCACTTTACCTGGAATCCTCCCTACTCCGAAGAGCTAGCGGCCATCAGTACCGTTGTTTGGCGTAACGCCTAATGCGCCCACGACAAGATAATCACAAAACTTACAAGCATTAATAAAATATTTACAAGCAAAAATACAAAACGGACACTTACTCCTACAAGACTTGCTTTTCATCTCTCTCCTGAGATCCGGTTAATTTTAAAAATTCTAAAGCTTCCTTTGAAATCGACTGTCTGTATCTTTTAGCATTGCGTCTAATGCTACTCAAAAATTGATCCGAGGTTAGCAAGATCCTATTTAAAACGTCCTCATTGCACTTAGTTCTAGACAATTTTCTTGCGAAGCTTTCCATATATTGACGAAAATGCTTGTTCCTCGCTTTTGCAGCCTCTTCCGATAATTGACCATTCGGTAACAGGGCATGTGATATAATAATGCTTTGCAGTATCCATGGTGTACCTACCCAATTTTTCGACGATTATCTCGAAACCTCTCATATTACTTTAAATCAGTGCACTAACTCGATATCGATTCCTGTGATAGCAGCTGCTACGTTAATGTCACTGAAAAATCTTCGGGATGTATTGTCTTCGTTGGTAGTACCATAACCAGCTTTAGGTATGTTAACCAGAAATCCCATTTTTTCCCTAAATTTTTTTTGAATTTCTTCTTTGGCTGATTTTATATTTTCTTTATCATTTTTTAGTATGACGCGGCCTTTATGTACTTCTACCTTTATCTTGTAAGATAAATGAAAGAGAAATTCAAAGAATCTAACTCTCACATATAGAATGGAGAATCCAAATTTGAATCTCTCTGGATCTTCAGTGCTTTGTAATATCAAATCATTAAAATTCTTTGACGTTCTGTTGCATATATAGCGGCGCATTAGGGATGCAGTGTGAGTAGCTGCATTGCAAACTTTTTCGTCCACCATTGTTGACAGTAGCACATATTTTATTTTAATGCTTTCGCTGACAATTGTCGCTTGCAAACTCCTTGTCTGGTTTTATATGTATTCAATCTCTTCATTTGTGGTATCCTTGCTTTTTTTAATAAATCTCATCCTAATTGGTCTGCAAAATCTAGGTGATGATGGGCAGGGATTCTGGTAAATAATTTTTTTAGCAGATTTTATTCTTAGAGGCACAAGGGAACTGAGAAAAATGTTGGCACACTGTCTTCATCGTTTTGAAACTTTTGCTTGTATTGACTTTTCTGCGATCTATCACATCTCCACTTAAAGACCAGCACAAAATCATTAGTTTTTTTCACAGCACACTTCTAATACTTGCTCTAAATATTCACACAATCTCCTTGTTGTATGATCCACCAAATCTTGTAATTTTACTTCGGCATAAGTTTTATGAACAATCTTGTTTAGCTATTTGCACATATTTGTTGACCTGTTGTATAACTTTGTACTGACTCATGGATAAGTTGGAGTTCACAAATATTGCCAAAGCTTCTTCACGGGAGTGTTTTTTGTAGTAGCAATTGCTGTGCGAATCTTTGTCGCTTTGGTTGGAGACTTTGTTCTATCTTGAATTATTTTAGCCATATCTTTATTACCTGCAGCCCGGTGACTCATTTACGTAGCATATGGCAGCTCATCAACAGGCACATTCTTTCTAAGCTCCGTTGTTTTTCGCCGCTTTGAACGATCACTCGATTCCACGAATTCTTTTTTCGATGCCCTTTTGTACATGTAGAGACTGGTCCAGCAGGTAAAAAAACTTCTTTATTTAATTAGTTTTGATTTTTTTCTAAAAATCGGCTCTCTTTACTGTTACACATGAGCCATTTCCGCTTGTAAACAATCTTAAAATTGTTAATGACATTTGTGAATTCGGGCAATTTCTCAGAGAGGCCCCTTGTAATTGCTACTAATTTTGCTTCTAAATCTTTGAGTTTTGCATCAAACAGCCTTTCTGTGCTTCTTATTATTAACTCGTTTAGTTGTTTTCTAGTCATAGGCATGACTGAAGCCTCAAAAACTGAAAATAACAAAAAAGAAAATAAGTGAAAAATAATATAGCGACTCTATTTACGCCTTTATTTTATTTTTGTAAAAATTTGGGAAAACTTTTGCATTCGTTTATGAAAACAGATACTCCAACATATCATATGACAGAACTTTGATGCAGTAAAAATTTGTACAATGTTATTTAAAACATTCGTTTATATTAATAATTATACAAAAGTGCATTTAATTTTAGTTTGATTTATAGGAAGGTAAAAACAAAAAATAGCAATATTAAATAAGTAAAAATTGCTGCAACCTTGCTCAAATACGTCTATATAATTTAGAGTTGTAAAAACTCAAATGTGGGATATATTAGATAACCTTTACGACAATTTTTTCTTTCTCTACCTCATATGGAATATGAAAGTATTGTTTTCGACAAAAATTTTCGATGTCGAAATTTTAGTGGAAATACTCGACTTCGAAAATCATGTTTTTAAAATTTGGTCTGTGTGTGTGTTTGCATGAGTGTCTGTGTGTCAGTCTGTGTCCTATTACGAAGTTAGCCGCAAACAATACCGCTAACAAAATACAACTAGAAATCAGATGTATATAAAACAAATTTAGCCCTTTTGTTGGAATTTTCATGTTCTTGTTGTTATTATATGAGAGTGTTAGCTATTGAGGGAGTGTCAGAATTGGGTGAATTTACCTTAGTTCCATTTTTAATGCAATCACATTCTAAAAATATGTCATGGACCCTGGATAATTTTATAACCAGCTCTATTACTTTATTAGGTTAAATTTTTAACCAAATTTTTGCTTATAGTTTCTGAAGATGTTAAACGCGTCATGTCAGGGAAAACATTTAAACTTTCAATGCAACAATTCTGAAACAAATAGTAATACTGATCGGGGGTACTAACGAAATATAAACGATTGGTGCAAATCGAATTATGCTATTATGCCTCGTTCTAGTAGATTCACCCAACTTGACGTTAAGTTAAATGTCCAACTTAGTTTTATTATAATTTTGTTATCTTAAGAGTACTAACAATAAAACTTAGGGAATAGTTGGTACTAATGAAGTGTTAACGATTATCGTAAACCGCACTTTGTTGTTATGACTCGTTCTAGTAGGTACATCTAACTTGCCGTCAAGTTAGACGTCCTACTTAATTTCGCTATAATTTTGTTACCTTAAGGGTACTAACAATGAAACTTTGAAGATCGTGGGTACTAACGATTTAAGTAAACCGCATTTTGCTGTCATGTCTCGTTCTACTAGGTCCATCCAACTTGCCGTCAAGTTAGATGTCCTACTTAATTTCGCTATAATTTTGTTACCTTAAGGGTACTAACAATGAAACTTTGGAGATCGTGGGTACTAACGATTTAAGTAAACTGCATTTTGCTGTCATGTCTCGTTCTAGTAGGTCCATCTAACTTGACGTCAAGTTAGATGGCCTACCTAATTTCGCAATAATTTTATTACCTTAAGGGTACCAACGTTGAAACTTTGGGGATCGTGGGTACTAATGAGGTACTAACGATTTAAGTAAACCGCATTTTGCTGTCATCCCTCGTTCTAGTAGGTCCACCCAACTCGACGTCAAATATATGACCTACTTAATTTCGCTATAATTTTGCTATCTTAAGGGTACTAACGATGAAACTTAGGGCATCGTGGGCATCAACCAGGTACTAATGATTTGCGTAAATCTCATTTTGTTGTCATGCCTCGTTCTAGTAGGTCCTATCAATTTGACGTCAAGTTAGGTGACCTAGTTAATTTCGCTACAATTTTGTTACCTTAAGGGCACTAACGATGAAACTTTGGGCATCGTGGGTACTAACGAGGCATAACTATTTGCGTAAACCGCATTTTGCTGTCATGCCTCGTTCTAGTAGGCCCACCCAACTTCACGTCAAGTTAGATGACCTACTTAATTTTACTGCAATTTTGTTAGGTTAAGGGTACTAACGATGGAACTCTGGACATCGAGGGTAGTAACGAGGTCCTACCGATTTGCGCAAACCGCATTTTGCTATCATGCCTCGTTCTAGTGGGTCCTCCCAACTTGACGTCAAGTTAGATGACCTACTTAATTTCGCTATAATTTTGTTATCTGAAGGGTACTAATGATGAAACTTTAGGAGTCGTGGGTACTAACGAGGTACTAACGATTTGCGTAAACCGCATTTTGCTGTCATGCCTCGTTCTAGTAGATCCACTCAACCTAACGTCAAGTATATGACATACTTAATTTCGCTATAATTTTATTTCTTAAGGGAACTGACGATGAAACTTTGGGCATATTGGGTATTAACGAGGTACTAACGATTTGCGTAAACCGCATTTTGCTGTCATGCCTCGTTCTAGTAGGTCCACCTAACTTGACGTCAAGTTAGATAACCTACCTAATTTCGCTATAATTTTATAATCTTAAGGGTACTAATGATGAAGCTTTGGACATCTAGGGTACTAATGAGGTACTAACGATTTGCGTAAACCACATTTTGCTGTCATGCCTCGTTCTGGTAGGTCCACCCAAC
Source organism: Phrixothrix hirtus (assembly GCA_024586415.1). NCBI lineage: Eukaryota > Metazoa > Arthropoda > Insecta > Coleoptera > Phengodidae > Phrixothrix > Phrixothrix hirtus. Next base: position 6,195 of record JAHWXV010147747.1, read on the forward strand.
TTGACGTCAAGTATATGACGTACTTATTTTCGCTACAATTTTGTTATCATAAGGGCACTAACGATGAGGTTTTGGGGCATCGTGCGTATTAACGAGGTACTAATGATTTGCATAAACCGCATTTTGCTGTCATGCCTCGTTCTAGTATGTCCTATCAACTTGACGTCAAGTTAGATGACGTACCTAATTTCGCTATAATTTTGTTAGGTTAGGTTACTAACGATGAAATTTTGGGAAGCGTGTGTACTAACGAGTTGCGTAAATTGCATTATGCTGTCATGCCTCGTTCTAGTAGGTCCACCCAACTTGACGTCAAGTTAAATGACCTACTTAATTTCTTTATAGTTTTGTTATCTTAAGGTTACTAACGATGAAATTTTGGGAAGCTTGTGTTCTAATGAGTTGCGTAAACCGCATTATGCTGTGATGCCTCGTTCTAGTAGGTCCACCCAACTTGTCGTCAAGTTAGATGACCTACTTAATTTCGCTATAATTTTGTTATCTTAGGGTTACTAACGATGAAACTTTGGGAAGCGTGTGTACTAGCAAGCTACTAACGAGTTGCTCAATCCGAATTATGCTGTCATGCCTCGTTCTAGGTACCACGCAACTTGACGTCAAGTTAGATGTCCTACTTAATTTCGCTATAATTTTGTTATCTTAAGGGCACGAACGATGAAGCTTTGGGAATCATGGGTACTAACGAGTTACTCATGATTTGCGTAAACCGCATTTAGCTGTCATGCCCCGTTCTAGTAGCTTCTACCAATTAGACAGTAAGTTGGATGGCCTACGGCATACAAATTAATAGCCAATAATTAAAACAATTTGTTTAGATCACAGCAATTCACATCTCAGCTTGATCTAACAAAATACAACAGATGAGTAAAAAATAAAAGATAATTTCTATGAGTGTGATTTAGTATAAATCGCGCGTAATAAGTTAAGTGCAAGAAGTAAATACACTTTTCTTATATTATTAACTGGTTTAAATATAATAAATCCCATAGAAATAAATTTTAAAGTAAAGGTAGCTGAAGGTCTCCCGATCAGTTACCAGCTTAGTCACTGGTTTCTCTCCGGAGAGCGTCCGAGGTTTGGACTCACTGTGAAATACTCGGATGGTTCTAAAATTACTTGGCTAGTCTAGTATTTCAAACAATCTGCTGCTAATTCAAAATGTTTTGGGTCACTAACGTGACTAAGCAACGTATCCATGCGTATACTGAGGGAATCTCTATAGGAGTTCCAATCAGTGCGTCTTGGATCTCTGCTATGGTAAGGATGCGAGATTTGACCGAGTTCTATTTTGAACTCAACGTGCCTGTGGTCCGAGAGTGAAGGTTCTTGGGAAATTCTCCATCGGGTTGTTGTTTGTAAGATGCCAGAGGAATACAGCGCGATATCATGTACCTTCTTCATCTTGCCGTGACTTGGGTCTATTCATTGACTTATTGCCAATTTGAAGATTAGTTGCTGTAAGATATCCTATTAAATAAGCCCCTGTTTCGTTGATGTTAGTGCTGCCCTACTCAGTAAGATGAGCGTTAACATCACATCCAATAAGGATATCGTTTCAGTTTTCCTTACAGAATTGGATTAGATCCCTCAACTCCCTAGATGAAGGAAGATAGGCTGATGGGCGTCATCAAGTATACAGTTACTGAAACAAGGTGTCTGCTAAAAATGGCGTCAGAGGGCCGGAAAGTATGTTTTTAGCAATACATATGCAAGCCCTAGGATTTGGGGTGGATGAATATTGAAAAATATGCACCTTGTTGTTAATAATGTCCTCAATTGACTCATGATAACACCACGGTCCTTGTATGCGGGTTATTTGTGTGCAGTTTACTACTAGTTTCCTGGAAAAGGGGTCGCAGGCCGCGATGCAATGCTGCAAGTTAATCTACTCCAGTCAGAGCATGTGAAGGATCCTCCTCCATGGACGCAGTTCGTACAGCTTCAGTTTCCCTTACCTTGATATCTAGCAGTAATAGAAGTGAAGTTGAGCGCCTTTGCGACTTTCAGAGAGGATTTATCAATGCTCAGAATCAGCATGATACGTTATGAGGAATTCTGCGTCTTCTGTTCATAGACCCTCTATACTTCAGGTCTTAAGCCAGGATTTTGCCTGGGAAGACATCGCAGTAACGAATTGGTATCCTCGGGTGATCTCGGTATTCATACAATCTTACTAAGCTTAGAGACTGCAGTGGATTTGTGTTACTCTTCTAAGGTCAGAGTAGGTACGATCACTAAAAGTCACTATTTCCTCAACTCATCGACATAGGGTACCACGATGGTTCCCTCTGTCGTGGAAGCAAGGGATAGGTTCACCCGACGGTCTCGCGTCTAAGGCTTCCACAACCTTATTTATAACCTTCCATTTCAATACCACAGAGGTTCGTACTTCGGAATAGCCGTCCAAGGGGATGGCCACCCTAAGTGCGGAGTCAACAACCCTAGCGTAGGGGGTTTGATTAAACTCATGTTTTTTAGCTGTGTTCTGATATGCTTTAGCCTCAGGTGGTGTGATCCACTGCTCTAAGAAGTTTAGTAGATGCAGGTTACTTGTTTTCTAATGCCTTACATTCTATGGGAGAGGCAGTCTTCAAAGAAACCGCCTTGGTTTAACTTTTGGACAGGTTTGCGCTCTTGAGTGTTCATCTTTGGGCTCCAGACAGCTTTAATCTTTGATTTCGTAGATCGTTTCAGCAACCTGATCAGTAAAGGTTGCCAAACTCGCCTCGATAGATATTAGATCTGCCGAGGCAGCGCCCTCTAATTCTATGGATGTTTAGGGTGATAACTTGGGATAAGAGATTTGTTAAGCGGATGTCTCCACGTGACGCGGGCGATTAAGTCAAGGCCCCGATCATCTATCTGGGACGTCCCTATTCCGTAATGTGGTTATAGGAACTCACCCAGAATAGTGTTTACGGTTTTACAGTGTTGAAGTCAACACCGATGCTGCTGTCCCTTTGGTAACCCTTTAGGCATAACATGAGAGCTAGCCAGGGACCGAACCGCTGAGTTTAGTAATACAGGGCTGCCACTGGAAGGCGGGTCTTGTGAGCAGAGAGGTGTATGGTGCAATAACCTTGTGCACACATGACTTTGGATGTGTGAGTCCACACAGCGTTTATAGCCGTTTATTTAGAACCCTCTACAATTTCACCATTTATTATTAATATTTTTCAAACAAATAATATAGTAATTTTAAATAAATACTGATTTTCTATTTGCTTACATTTTTACGATAAAGTTTATATTTAAATCTAATATTGTTGTGTAATTGCTGATATAAACGTAAAGGCTTAGACAAAGGAAACTTTTACAAGTATAAAGATTAAAAAACAAATCAGGTAGCAATAAACTACTTCGTCACTTGAAAAGCTTTGCCTATTGTTTAAAATAAACAATTAGCTCCACCCGGCCATCTAAATACATTGACATCAATCTAACAGTGACAAATCAAAAACGTTATAAGCGATCTCCCGAAGTGCTGCTCTAGGTATCGAGCATTTCTAGTCTATTTTTACTGCGAACTTTTTTATCTTGTAGGAGGGAAAGCTTAACTTTACTGATTGAGTAAGGCACGTTTGTTTTTCCCATCTCGTGCACTAAGATACTCCTTCGCATCTTATGATAGAACTTTTTATATAACGGATAGTCCGGGGAAATTAGGAAAACGAAGGAAAACATTTGGAGAAAGCGGAAATTTGGTGGAGATGTTAATTTGATTGTGAGGATTCATATTCCGAGGAGTTCCGAGAACAGTAACATGTGCGTTCGCCATCATCTTGGAAAAATGGCGCCCAAAAACACTTTTTCGCGATTGTCTCCAAACCTATAGGTTTTGACACAAAATGTTACATGACTGATTTTATGCATCAGAAAATGACTCACAAAAAATGTTGTCTGCACTTTTTATGTAAACTGCATTGTTTAGCGCTAATCTCGATTTAAAGGTGGTCGCGATAGCAGAATCCCAACAGTATCATGGATATATAGTAAAAAGAATGATACGAACATCGCCAAAGCCTCGTTAGTTATTGGCAGGGAGCACCACAAGCAGGTGAGATTGACATTTGGACGGTACAAGCTGTTCAGGGTTGTGTAGTCGGTCGCGCTACACAACACTGCATTGTCTGAGACACGTCCTTTGCTCCCCTTTTTGTTTATATTTATTACGAAGTAATATAAGTATAGTAGATAATACAGGAAATCTACATAATAATGGTATATAATAATGATACATGATATAAAGATGCTACATACAAAAACTGTAGTGCGTGTAGTTACAAACAAGTGGAAAACAGTGCTGCAAGTTCAATAGGCTTTACGAAAACACCTAGTTGTCGTCGTCTGATTCCAGGCTTGCAAACTCCTGTTGCGCATTTTCATCCGTGAGTGGGTGCGGAATGTCATTGTCTGATTCTGCTGGGTCGTCTCCTCCTTGTGTAACCGAGGGTTGTGGTGCATTTAAGCACGCGCTTCCGCCCCACGTGCGATAAATGACAGAACACAAAAATCCCGGTTTTCTGTATCCGCAACTTCCTGTGCAACCTTTCGTGCAGGAACAGCTCATCAGATTCGATATGCATTCTGGTGCTGCTGGCAGTGTAGTAGTCACAGGAACTAATGACTCGGCGGTGAGGGTCTACCTCAAATCTGCAGGTAGTAACGAATTTTGGCGCCACTGTTGCACCTGTAGAAATTTTCTAAGGGAATGTTGCAAAGCTGCTGCTGACGTAGGTGGCAGCCTTGCGAGGCTGACTTGCGTTTTGCAGGTGCCAGCAGCTCGAACGAAATAGTTGTACCTGAACAGATCCAACGTTGCATCCTTAGTCTGTCCACCGTACAAAGCCATGAGGGATGTTCCTCCTACCTTTGCAAGTTCTGCGACCGTCACGTTCTCCTTGTAGAAAACGTCAGCAACCTGTTGCAGGTTGGCAGTTTTCCGTAGCAGTTTGAAGAATTTCCTCTTCCCTTGTCTGAAAAGACTCGACACAGTATCGCAGCCACCGAAGGCGTGGGCGAACAAAATGCTGGATTTTAGGTTTCCAAGGCTCTGTTGCACTTCTACGGAGGAGTACCTTTTCGTTTCAGTTTTGCCTTTTCCGGGTTTCTTGAAGTGGATGTTGCAATTCTCGGGTGCTAGGTGCACTAGAATGATGAGCAGGTTCGTGTCTTTATTGACAATGCATACGCTATGCTTTTGATGTGCCGCCGAGATCGCTGTCGTAATGATGAGGACATCGGCGTCATCCACCGCTCGAATAACTTCTATTTTGGTTTTCTGCAGAGCAGTTGAGAGAAGTGAAATGAACCGACTTTTTTTCGTTAGATAGAAACCCTTGCTGAGGTACCGTAGCTTGCATTGCTTTAGAAAGAACAATGCCGGTGCAATGCACGATGGCTCTGTGCCTTATCCGCTCCGCAATCTTCGTTCGCTTGCTGCTTTCCTGGCATACGTCAAAAACGACAGCGCAACGGGGTCCGTAGTATTTCATGACGAAATCCTTGCAGATTTACAGAATCACCGAGTACGTTGTTTGCTGCGACCATACAACGTGGTGCAGGAGATCGCCACCACCAATCAAGTAAAAGCTGTATTCTTGAGCCATGCCGCCTGATGTGCATGGGAATTCTTGGAACAATGCTGACTTAGGAGATTAACGCATACCAGTGTCGCCAAAGAGAGCCAGTGGCACGGGGGCCAACTTCTGTGAAAAGTACGCCTGCAGTTCTTCATTCGATTTCGCAGATCAAACGATAGGTTGAAAAATAGCATAGAATCGACGCATGTTACTTCACCGCCAATTTTAATAGCGGAATTAACGGCGGCAGTAGGCAGCACCCTACACGATCTCTTGAGTGTGACAGTTCTGCACCTTTTGTAAGTTAACGTATGCATAGCGGTGGTTCCAACAACCTCGGCTTGGTGGCAGTTGATCGTGTCTCCTCCGACGACAGCAGTTGCGATGCTGTGCAGGCCTGGGGAAAGTGGAAAAGGATGATGGCTGTGAAACCAGGTGACGAGTCGTTCCGTGTCCCGAATATCTCTTGGTATTCGTGAAGGGCGTTGGTCGACGTTGTCCCAACTGTCGGTTCTCTCCAGTCCTATGAAAGTTTTTTGGGCGTAGCATTTTTCATTTGCTACGTGCGTCCCCAACAACTACCTGACCAATACGCTTTCGGCAAGTCCCCTTCCGTAGATGAGCCCACCAATAGACTTCATGTACTTTATAAGCGTCTGTTCAATGGTCAGGTCCGACCACGCACCGGACCAAAACTTGTTCGTACGTCGAATGATGAAGTGACCTACCTTTGCGAATTCTGAGAATTCTTCTTTGTCCATTCGTTCCTGCAGTGCGTACATATCCTGGAAATAAATGTGGGCAGACTTCGCATATGCAAAGTGACCTGCTGCGTGGAAAAATGATATCTTTTTCCGCACGCAAGCAAGGCGAGACTCCAAATCGCGTGAATGAAATCTTTCATGAATGTGACACAGCGGAAATACTGGAACCACGGTTTGGCGGATTTTCTCTACTTTCTATTTCTCTCTGTCGTTCTTCCAGAATGCGTACAGCTTCAATGGTTACACCGTCTTCCAAGATCATTTCATTGAACTCCGCATCGTCCCTGGACATAAACATAGCCGCAATTCTTCTGGGAATGCCGACTCCTCGTTCAATTCATTCAAGATAAGGGAACCCAAGGCTTTGTGGACGAGAAAGTGTCCTCGAAGGGTTTTAGCAAAAGAGAGCCAAAACAACATCTTGTCCGTTGTAACTGCGGTGTAGATGCAACTTCAAAGTTCTTTCAGGCCACTCCCCGCCATAATGCAGATGTAATCCACCCAGTCGATCAACGACCCGAGAAAGGTGCTCGTCATGTGCGCTCATTGCCACAATGTCCCTTGCTGCGATGTATAAAGGTTGATCAAACGTAATGAGGCAGATCTTCTGCCCCATTTTCTGTGTTTCCTTTGAAGCAACTGACATCGCAGAAAGCAATGCCTCGTAGGACGGGGAGGAAGTTTGAAGAAAGGTAGGTACATTATGGCGGTACGTTCGGATGCACGTGTAGCATTTATTAGGCTAGTGAAACCGCTCCAGCCTGGAGTGTTATCTGCCCTCAGCCATTTACGGCACATCCAGGTAACGTGGGATGCAGGTAACAGTGCCGTGGTTAGCTCTTGAGTACTTATTAGTGTCTCCAAATCCCGAAAGCAGATTTCGTCGAGACCACTGCTTCCTGTGCCCGCCCAAGGTTGAATGGAGATTCTCCTGATACCGGCAACTTGCGATGCGAGTGGAGCTTGCTGCACCTTCTTTATGGGCATGTTGCACTGTTGTGCTGACGCTGGTATGACGCACATAATCCCTCCGAGACTATGGAACGTGTCCTTCCCATCGATCGTGTTTACATTGATGTCGGCGTTGCCAAAGACGAATGGAACCAGTTTGGGTCCGGCAATTGGCGGCGCTGCGGATGTAACAACGAGGATGGTTCCACATCGTAAATGTCTTTGTACGACGTGCAGAATCCCAAGTGTGAAACTGTCTCCAGCAGGCTGCTGGACTCAAACTTCCTGTGCAGTAATAGATCAAGCCCCAGCATTACAGGCGACACGAAATATCGAGGTCGGCAACATTGGATGATGGCATGTGCTATGGCTGTGCACTTCCTCTCGTATGGTTCCACTTTCGCTTTGCTGGTTACAATGATCTCGCGCAGCAAGGTTTCCGTACTCTGAGGTACATGGGATCGTGCGTCCTGCATGAAGCTTTCTGGTGGTGGATAATTGGCGATGTCGAATTGCATTTTCCGTATATCTTCCCGTAGAATTGCAGCAGCTGTTGCAAGGATGGGGAGTCGCTCTTCTTGAATGTCCCGTTTTCTGTAGTTGTACCACTTGTCCGTCAGAATGTGGTACCCCGTCCGTATGAAGGAGACGATAGGGTTCTTTCCGCGTGCGCTCGTGACAAGTATGTCTTCTCCGTAATGTTTTCCCAACCTGGATTTTAGTGATTTTTCTGTGCAATTTCCCAAGATTACCATCAGTTCGTTCATGGAGAACTGTACTCGTCTTGGGATTCCATACACTTGCAAACCTTTTGAAACGCTTCGTCAATAGTTTTGTTCCTTGGCCGTCCGCGTCCGCTACTTTCGCCTTCGCGCCCACTCTCTCGGAAAGATTTCGTCATGCAGGGTTTGTGGTATGTAGTTTCCTCAGCTATTAAGCGCAATACTCCTTCAACCCACCTATTCACTGTTTTCATCCAATCGTCCTTGTGATTCGCTGCTGCTTGAAGTAAGTTGTCTTTGATTTCCTTTGTTGTGGCTTGGCATATTTTTCGACGACGATCACTGCTCTCCTTTACTTCCTTCTCTTTCAGACATTCTTCTTCGCAAAACAGGCATTGTACTTTGTACTTGAATACTGGATATACTCCTCGTAGCCTGTTCTTCATTGGCGACGTTTATGCGTGTTTCAGCGCTGCAGATTTGATGCTGCTTGGTGTCGTATAGTCCTTTCTGCAATGTTGGAGAACCCGCAACGGTGCTACGTTTCCTAATTCCTTCTATATCTCGTCACGCCTCTCCTTGCTTGCGGCCTTTATACCTGCAATCCCTGCTGTAACTATCGTCACTTCTCCACTCGTCATGGTTTCGCCACAAAGGATACACGTTTCTTCTTCCATTTCTGGAGATCTACCAAAGGAAATAAAATGAAATGGGCAAATGTTAAATTTTACAAATTACTACAACTTAATATGACCGCTGTCAAGTGATGTGTGCGTGCGTCTTGGCTACCTCAGCAACAGCCCCACAACATGTCTCTGTCATACAGCTGCTCACGTGACCTTAGCCACACATTACAGAAGGGTAAACACGCACATTTACTCATCACTTAAAACACTAGTGCTATCGCGACAAACTTTAAATCGAGATTAGCGCTAAACCATGCAGTTTACATAAAAAGTGCAGAGGACGCTTTTTGTGAGTCACTTTCTGGTGCATAAAATCAGTCCTGTGATATTTTGTGCCAAAACCTATGGTTTTGGAGACAATCGCGAAAAAGTGTTTTTGAGCGCCATTTTTACAAGATGACTTCGAGACTCCTCGGAATATGGATTCTCACAATCAAATTAACATTTACACCAAATTTCAACTTTCTCTGAATTTTTTTCATTCTTGACCGATATTTGATCTAATTTCCCCGGACTAGGAGGGCCGCCAACGAAGAGAATTTTTGATGTTAACCGTCAATGTTATGGTCTATCTAATGGCGTAGAGCTTTTAAATCTAAAATCAAATTGGTTTACTAGATTGTGTTCGTTTTCAGAATTTTATTATAGCATTTGATCAGTCGTCAATTTTACAGTTATCATGGCTCACTTTTAATATAAAGAAAGTCTTGTATAACTGAAAGCGTTGGAACGCCTTGTTGGTAATATTGTCTATGCCAGGTGGTTATCTTCATTTTGAATTTTAACTTCTACATCATATGAAGCACTCAAAACTCTCTTTTTAGAAGAAATCGGGTACCTTGAAGTTGAAAGCAAGACAGTTACAGCAGTGAGTTACGCCATTGGATTAGATGCCGGGTGTTGAATAAAAGCAGCTCGTCACAGGTCAACTGTCACGCAACGGTTGGAATGCTCCATAATTTTGTTACTTAAGTCTTTGTATAAGTTTTTCTTTTTGAGATATGAAGTACATGGTTGGGAAATGTAACACTACTGTATAAAAAATTATACCTTTCAAATGTGTGCCATTCCCAGCCTCACATAGAATTGATCTTCCCAGTGCACTGTTCATGACTTTGCGAAGAATTGCTAGCTGTAACCCGCGAATCTCGGCATGTACATTGCATTTGAGTTGCTCAATCGTTACTGGTTTGTTGACATATACGCGTGCTTTCAGATATCCCCAAAGGAAAAAATCTAGGGTTGTTAAGTCCGAGGAACGGGATATCAAGCAAACCTTGATATTACTCGCTCGCCAAACGCTTGCGTTAACAGTACTCTGGTTTCACGTGCAGTATGGGTAGTGGCTCCATCTTGCTGAAACCAGTGCACCAGATTATTCGCCACAGCCGGTCATAGAAAGCCCTGATCATGTTACGATACCGCTCCTCTGTTACTGTTACGACAGCACCTTCTTCTTTGAAGAAATACGAACCAATAATCCTTTCTGACGTAACACCACACCACACCGTACACTTTGTTGGATCCAAATCACGCCGACAGATAACTTTGAGGTTTACCTGTGCCCATATTCGCCAATTTTGCTTGTACACAACCCCATTTAAATGGAAAAATGGAAATGAGCTTCGTCGCTCATGATCAGATTCTGTAAAATGGCCTGTTGTTCCGTCGCCAATTCTTGGAAGCGAACTGCATACCTGAGACGGGCCTCTGCATCTGTGCGTATCAGTCTCTGCACCAATTGAACTTTGTACGGGAACAACTCAGTCGTTAAAATTCTTTGCAGTGACCTTCGGCCCATCCCAAGCTGCGCGGTAAGTGTTCGGGTTGAACTTTCGGATTTGTCATTTATGCTGTCCTTCACTCGTTCAATACCTTCGGGAGTTCGGACCGAACGTCGTCTACCCGTTCTTGGGCGATCGCAGACTGAATGCTGTTGCCAAAAGCGTGCTACCAAACGGAAAATCGTAGTCTTATGAGGATAGTTGTCTTTCACAGTCCCGAAAAAGAAAAAATTTCAATTAACAAATACACCAAAATTATGGAGAATTGTAATCGTTGCGTAACATTTGTGCCACCCTGTATATACCGGGTGTCTCAAAACTGTTGGGACATAGAGCTACCACGTATTCTGGGGATCAAAATAAGTCGATTGGAATCAACTTACTTATGTACAAAAGTG
>JAHWXV010147759.1:0-14231 GCA_024586415.1 Phrixothrix hirtus
CGCTCGTAATGGGCAATTTCAAAGTGTGCCCCGGAAGATAGTTTTGAGCGCTAGCATTGCATTCCTAACTGCAGAAGGACGGAGGAAAGTTTGATACCATGTGTTATAAAATAAAATCTATGTAAAATAAGAATAATAGACTGACTGAATGATGAATGACTGAATAATTTATTAAGTGGGCACATGCCCTTGTGCCCTTTAGAACGATCCGCTACTGGATTGACATCCTGTACATAAATAGTAATGTCAAAAACTACATGAGAGTTGAAAATATGAAAGTTTGTGACATTCTATAATTTTGTTGTGACCCCTCTAGATCGGTAGGGTGTTTCTTCGTTTATAACGCCGTCAAATCTTTTACAACATATGATGTATTCAAATCTACAATGAGCTGCCCATCTAAAGATAATATACTTTCTATACTTTAATTCTTATAAAAATAAAGGAAACGAAGGCTTCCTTTAAATCGCGGAGGTGCCGAATTTGTCTTGAGCTACAGATAATATTAAAAACTACTTTGAGCAGAAAAAATGTCCGATATCAATGGCATTTATCTTTAAACTAGTCACTTAAAATAATTTATTATAAAACTTGCCCGAGTTGGTTGTCAGCTTTCAGGGTAATCATAGCTAATTCTCCATAACTTGCACTAAAAATTCCTTTACAATTACAACTAATTGATAAACTAACTGAATTTAAAGCAAGGGCAATCTCCAAACAATGACAATTGCTACAAACACTAACTATGAACAATTAAATTTGTAAATTTCAAAATCCAGACACAACTGCTCATTCATAATATTTAAAATTAAGCAAGCAATTATGTACACGGCTATAAACCATGCCAAATACCAGTAGGTTAAAATTCTTGCTTATAATAATACTTAATCCTAAAATTTAAGCGCTACTATGTTTAAGTAAAGTTTAACTCACATGTAATAATATTAACGTGAGATTAACAATACTAACGAACAAACAGGTGAAATATGCGCTTTCTTGAAGTGTAATTGAAATTTTGTACCGTCTACATTCCCCAAATTAAAGAAAATATAGCACAAAATTCAAATTAAACATCCAAATGAATTAATAAGTTTTAGTTATGAAGCAGGCGAGGCACCAAGGCATAAATACTTCATTAATTAGTCGAATTTTAACTTACACTTATTTGTTAAACAATACTGACGCCGTTTTAGAAGATGATAGTAGATTTCCTATTATATGAAGCTTCTAGAAACATAATCTTTTTAACAATTATTTTTATATGCATCAGCTTGTTATAAAATATAACGTGTAGAACTATCGAAGGAATAGTTTTATAATCACTACCCACCTACAGCTAACCTCGTTGTACAACGTCAGAGATACTAAATCCACGTGGAAAAGAAATTCTTTTAAATTATTGCAATTTTATAATTTTTATTGTTCTTTGCAGCAAGAAATGCATTATTTGAAATTATACAAGTTATTGCACCTGCCCAATTTGCTGCTGGCTCAAATCAAAATTTGTAAAACTCAAGGAGAGCATTTATGTAATGGATTAGCTTTGTAATTATCAATGTTTAACAAGATTTTAGACATATGAGGACTGTGCCAAAACAACCCGACCTTCTTTCATATTTCCCCGCTGGTGTTATTCTGCGTAATCGGGCTGGTGGCATCTTTCGAAGTAGTCACCATTTGAATACGCTGCCAAAGGCCTTTCTACTTTTGAAACCAGTTCTGAAACTCAGTTTTTGGTATAGCCTTTAGAGCATTCATCGTATTAGTTTCGACTGTATCTTTGTCGTCGAATCGATGTCCTTTGAGCGGCATTTTTAATCTTGGGAACAGCCAAAAGTCGGAGGGAGCTACATCAGGACTGTGCGGAGACTGATGGAGCTGTACAACTTTGTTATTTGTTAAATATTGCTGCACAATGCAGAAACCAGTAATCTCTTAACCAAATTTGAGGCTGTTTTTTACCGAATTGCCCCAAGCAACATTTTCATAACTACAACATAATATTCTTTATTGATCGTCTGATCTCTAGGAGTATACTTGTAGTGAACGACACCCTCGTAATCAAAAAAAAACAATCAACAACTATTTGATACTGCTCCAACTTTGACGTGTTTATACCACTCTCTTATTTGTGTTTTGCTTATACACTCATCCCCAAATGGCGTCGTCATTATTGCGATGGTCTCCGTACAACTCTTTTCGAGTTTAACGCAAAATTTTATGCAAATTCGTTGCTCTAACCTTTCCGTCATTTTCTACAATAACAAAATGCGACGAACTTAAACAACACGTTGTGAACAAATGCACGCTGCACGTAAACCAAGGTGTTCAAACGAACACTGTAGCATCGAGGCAATTGGTAAAGATTTGCCCTTGATACTTGTATCCGGCAGAGAACGCCACAATTGTCAATTGTCTTGTGAAAGAAGGTTAGATAGATTTGCGACAGCCCTCATACATACATAAATATGAGGTGAACTCAAACATGCTACAAACTCTTAAAACACAAAATCATTGAATTTATCTGAAGGACTTCGCATTGAAGGACTTAAATGGTAAGCATTAAGCAAAAAACATATTATGCGTTAGGTAGATAGATGTACACCGATGGACAAAAGTAATGTCACAAAGTGAAAGCTAGCGCTGTCCGCCACTGCTGCTCTCTATGACACATGTTTGGTTCACTAAATACCTATGTTTGCCTACGGGTTTGAATTCTTTGAATCGTTACAGTATTTTAAATAATTTTAAACCTATTCCAGGTGCGTACCCAACATTGTATTTAAAGAGGAAGCATTTTTTTAAATAAAATTAAATATGAAGTACATAAGTTTGCTTTCATTTAGTATTTTAGGAGTTGATAATGCCCATTTCAATTGAAAAATTTAATTAAATTTGTAAGTTATACAAGAATATTTATTAGATGTTGCTTGTTGCACTATGATGATGCATATTTTGTTGATTTAATTATAATTGCAAAGTTTTAACTATAAAATTTATGTTGGTAACCTGCACAAACAATAATTGTTCAGAAACTACGTCAGCAGTAGCGTTGATTAAATCCGAGTGCACAGCAAGATAGCTATACAGCATGGGTAGCATTATAATTAGAGTCAAACAAAAACAGTTGCTAACTAAAATTTATTATTAGAAGCCAATATTTGGAATGCAAAATGTAATTCTTCTTCAGAGCGAACAAAAAAACAACGTGCAAAATATAAAGGCATACGGTAAAACTTAAGCGACTTACATATAAGTTTTTTAAAAAAGGGCAGATAAACAGACGAAAGCGCATGTATAATAAACGAAATTAATAACAACATTGGCTTCAAAATTGATAAACGGTCGATAAAATAATCAAGAAATATAGTACTAATAAAAATATTAACTAAAACTTTGCAAACGCAAATAGCAAAAATAAATAAACCAGGTCACAATTCAATTAAAAAAGGGGCGGCCCAAATGGCAAGAAATCAAAAAAGGACCATTTGCATCGCAGTAGGGTAATAACTCACTTCCATTCCTGTCTTTGTCTTGCGTCGGCCTCGTTAAAATTGTTATTAATTATTTACACTTCTAATTTTGAAAATACTCTTATCAGACTATAGATAATAATTGCAACTGCATAATACCCCTACCCCTCCTTTTTTATTTTTCTGGGTGTTTTATAGTCCTTAAATAAAGCTGCATAATTGAATGTACAAGCAATGAGAAGCGTAAATGTTTAACGCGAGTTTATTTTAAATTTTATAATTTTTTACAAATTATTTTCCTCTAAAAGATTTCAAAATTGCTTTATTGAAAATTATCTTATTTCCCTCCTAAATAATTTAAATTTTCAGTCAAGCTAAATTAAATTTCAGCATTTGGACAACGAAATACTGTAATTATGATTATAATAATTTTATTGTATAAGCTACTTTTGTCAATTAATTTTTAAGCTTTACCGTCTAATTATTATGCGGTGAGATGGTCTTACGTCATTACCTAATTGCTTGCAATATTTGGTTTAGATTATGTTATTTATACTAAGCGTGATCAGTTGTGAATCAAAATTAATTGAAATGTTCTTTTAAAAAAAGATATATGAATGTAATGTTTTATTTATAAAATAACAATTAGATGCAGAAAATTTTAGGAAGCTTATTTACATCTTTTATGTTTTCCCTAGAAGTAAAACTGGTTAAGGAGAAAACAAAATTTTTATTCGGCATAAGTTAAAATCAAGCATGCAATTAAATATTTCTATAACTACTTTTTTTACAATGGCATGTTATTTACAGCATTAAAATTTTAGATGATAAATTCGGCATACAATAAATAACTTATTTGAAAACATGTAATATTTTAAAATGTAAAACCAGCAAATGAATTTGTGGATTCGAGCTTCGTATATACAGGCTGATTGAAACTGAACTGTGGGTATTTCGCCTATATTATATGAGAGAAGACCGGATAAATGGAGGCAAAATTGACACTATACATTAGTAGATTATTAATAATATGATTTATTTTCAGTTTTTCTTTTTCACTGACAAAACAATAAAGATACTTTCAAGTTGTTTTCATATTATTAATAAACTATCGATTAAGTAAGTTGGCCTCCATTTAAGGTGTGTTACCAAAACCACATGTTTGTTTCTTATTTTAATTAGTCTACTCTTTTTAATATGTTGTGTAGAAACTTTAATTATCAATACATTCTTGTAGTCGTCTGGGCATTGAATCAATAAGAAATTGACAAATACTTGAGCCTAGTAAACGTTCCCAAACGTTTATAATATTTTAGTGGAGGTCTTCTAAATTTCTTACTTGAATGATCTCCGCATTGTTTCATTCCCTCACGGCAGCGTCCCATAAATTTTCAATCGGATTAAGATACGGGGAACGCGCTGACCACTGAAGCAATATTATATCGTCTTCGTGTTTTGCAAACCAGGCTCAAACGATTCTACCGGTATGAATTGGTGAATTATCCTGCACAAATACTACGCGCCCTTCCGGATATATTATTCTAACAGTTGGTAGCATAACTTCTTCGAGAATTTCAACACAATTTTCCGCCATAAATCTTCTATTAATTTGTACTGGTTCGCCAGGTCCAGCATTACTCATCCACCCCGAATATGCTGCACTAATCCTTCCACTTCTTTTATTAGGTTGAACATGTTGAGCTTCGTATCTGGTGTTATTAGCCCTCTGTAACATTTTGTCTGCATCGCGCGATGAACAAAGTGTTTTTTTATCCATAAAAATTACTGCATTCCAATCTCTTCCTAGATTACGATGTGCAAATTGTAGTCTTGCATTAGCCAAAGGTTGCGTTAATTCGGTTTTTCTTGCAGATTTTCTGCAATGAATTCCGGATTCATGTAAAGATCTGGATATTGTTCTCTTGGAGCAACTAAGATGAAAATTTTCACGTATAACCGTGAAAGGAGAATTTTGAGCAAACCCATTAATCTATTCCTTTACGTCACTATGCAGTTTACAAGGACGCCCTACTCTTGGTAATGAGAGTAGAGGGAGTTCTAGTTAGGCTTCTCTTTCTCTTTTGATCCATTGTTCAATCTGGTGAACCTAAAAGTTTAAATATAGATGTTGAGGGCATAAATACAGAGGTTTGAAATTACTGAGATAAGTTGTATAGTATAAATTATACAGAGTGTCCAAATGGGGTATCTCCGCCGCTATCTTAGTATTATTAAAGATAGCGACTTACAGTTTTCGTTTTATGCTGCTACTTTTTTTATGAAAATAAAGATACCATCAACAAAACTTTAATTACCCCCTTCGATTTTGATTTACAGATATAAATCGAAAGTTTCAAATTTATGGGCTTCTCTTGTTACTTCACGAAGATTTTATGGCGGTATCTTTATTTTTATAAAAATGTAACACCATGATATGAAAACCGCAAGTTGCTAGCCTGAATAATAATAAAATATCAACGGAGATGCCCTGCGAGGATAAGGAAATTTGAACATTCTATTTCCCTTGAAAAGATAGTGGAATATTTATGTTTATTATGATGGACCCGAATTATATTTTAAATCAGAATTCAAATCACCACAAATATTCCACAACTTCATCTCTCCAAGGGAAGCGCTGCTCTCCATTTTACGTTGTAGAAGCAGCACGGTTTTAAAAATCGGAGATAAAAATGCTAAACCCGTGTACCCGTAATACGTTAAATCTATTGATTTGTCCATCACAATCAATTTTTCAGCTCATTAATAGTTTACATTCCAAAAATTTATACGAGTAGGCAATAATAGTTATTTTCAATTCAGTGTCGTTAATGCTATAAATACTATTTTCTATGCGTTTTATAATAAATTAGTTTTATATTTATAATAAAATTTGCCTTTATTAAGTATAGGTACTGAAATATACATTTAGAGTGAATATCGGCTGTGGAATACTCGATACAAACACTTAGTTTCTAAAGGTTTTTGATGATTTTCATTTGTTTCTTCAGTGAGACCTTTCAACAGTGACTTCATTAAACTTTTTTTAAATGAAAACCCTCAAATTTTTATGGATTATCAAGCTTTTGAACACTCAGCATTAAAAAATACTCTGTGTATCCTTTTTATTAATAATCTAGTAATTATTATAATTTCAATTTCAAAGTAACAAATTAGTAAATGACTAAGAATTTTGTTGATACAAATCAATCTTCACACCATGAAAACCTTTTAATAACTCATAATTACAAAGAACTAGACTAATACTGCAAAAACAATAAAAAGTATACAACCAATTTTAAAAATTAAAAAAAAATAGCAGAAAGAGGACACTATAGACTAGTCTATTGTAAGAATCGTTCAATAATTAATATTTCTGTCAAAAATTACGTCTAGCAATAATGATCATTATAAGCACTATAAAGTGTACCAATTTTACCGAAGTAATGTTGATAGCATAGTTCATATAAAAGCAAATATCCTTCACAGTTGGCTAAATACATAAAACCACACCCACCCTAATAATTACATGGAAAAGCTTAAAATCTGATTGGCAACCTATAAATTTAAATGCTTCACAAGGCTTTCGAAATTTGAACGCTAATTACGCCTTGTGGTTTTTGGTAACAAACCTTCTTAAATGGAGGCCAACTTACTAACTTGTTAGTTTATTACTTTATTAGTAATATGAAAACAACTTGAAAGTATCTTCACTATTTTGTCAGTAAAAAAAGAAAAACTGAAAATAAATCATATTACTAATAAGCTACTAATGTGTCGTGTCAATTTTACTTCCATTTAATCGGCCTTATCTCTTATAATATAAGCGAGATACCCATAGTGCTTTTGAAATTTCAATCAGGCTGTATATACAAAACTCGAATCCACAAATTCATTTGCTGGTTTTACATTTTAAAATATTACATGTTTTCATATAAGTTATTTATTGTATGCCGAATTTATCCGCTAAAATATTAATGCCGTAAATAACATGTCATTGAAAAAAATTAGTTATATAAAAAGTTAATTGATTGCTTGATTTTGATTTATGCCGAATAAAAATTTTGTTTTCTCCTTAATCAGTTTTGTTCCTTGGGAAAACATAAAAGATGTAAATAACCTTCCTAAAATGTTCTATATATAACTGTTATTTTATAAGTAAAACATTATATTCATATATCTTTTTTTAAAAGAACATTTCAATTAATTTTGACTCACAACTGAACACGCATAGTATAAATAACACAACCTGAACCAAATATTGCAAGCAATTAGTTAATGACGTAAGACTACCTCACCGCATAATAATTAGACGGTAAAGCTTAAATGTTAATTGACAAAAGTAGCTTATACTGTGATATGTTCCCAATTATTATTATTTACATGATCATATTCTAAATTATGTATATAAATTTTAAATACATGTAAATCATCAAAAAGATAAAATTGGTAACACGTCATTTATATATTTATAGAATAAGTAAAATTGATTAATAAACATGAAATATGAAAACTTTTTTAATAATAAATGAATTAATACATTCTTATAAGATATCAATATAAAATATGTAATTAAAAATCATAATTTTAAGGTTGAAGATATTTAATTAATGGTTAATACCATTAGGGCCTTCTATTATTTAAGAATAAAATGAATTGCTATTGTTAATAAGAAAACTGTAATATTTAAATAAGATTGTAAACAAATCTTATATGAAAACATAACCCCACACATACATGGCATACATATTCACATTCTACATTTAATTAAATTATCATATTCCTTACCCTATAATTTTACAATTATAAGATATGAATTTAGTATATAAACTGCAATTATAAGCAGGATAATTTAGAACAACTTTTGTTCTCTTCTTACCTTTATGATATTCCTTCCGATCAATAAATATTTTGTCATCACCCATTAAGAAGTGCTGTCAGAGAATAAGCTTACGAACGTTTTCCTAAGCCGACATCACTGCAGAATCTTCTGAACCTAGTGTGATCCTCCGGATTAGATAGTAGATAGTAGATAGTAGATAGTAGATAAATATCACGATTTTCAAATGATTCTTCTCCGTGTTAACTAAAAACAAAATGGGACAATATAGGTAAAGTAATACTGAATTTATTTACTGCAAACATTTTCACAATCCCCGAGAAATTTTTATACCTAAAACAAATATAAGATTAATATAATTATCAAAAATGGGTGATGAAGTCGCTTCTTTATAATTTGTACCAGCTACAAAGGCCGGTGAAAACAGTCACATGTCACGAAAGGCTTAAATAGCTAACAT
Organism: Phrixothrix hirtus; assembly: GCA_024586415.1. Taxonomy (NCBI): domain Eukaryota; kingdom Metazoa; phylum Arthropoda; class Insecta; order Coleoptera; family Phengodidae; genus Phrixothrix; species Phrixothrix hirtus. The sequence continues at coordinate 8,771 of JAHWXV010147759.1, forward strand.
AATGAGGAAGTGGAACTTGAGATTTGACGGAGGCACTGACCCTATCTCATTTCTTGAAAGGTTCGAAGGATTACAATTATGCTACGATATACAAGACCATAATCTACTACAATGCTTGCCAGAATTACTAAAGAATAAAGAAATTGTATGGTACACAAATAACCGTGATAACTGGACAACATGGGACGATTTTACCGAAACTCTAAAAGCGAACTATTTACCTCCGAGATATAAATATAGGTTTGGAGAAGAAATCCGTAATCGTACTCAGGGATACAAACGCTAATGCAAAGACATGGAAGAATAGCATTAAACGATAGAATTAAAAGATGCTACGAGAACTTAAAACCAGAATACAAAACATATATCCGCAGAAAAGATTTTTCAGGCATAACGGAACTTATCACAATGGGTGAAGAGTTCAAAAGTCGTCAAACGCAAGCGAAACAATTTAAATAACTCCATAATCCAAGCCTAACATACACAAAAGAAGTCGCTTATGTCCCACAAATCAACAAAAAAAGAGTAGCATCGATAAATCAGCCCCGGTCCGAACAGAAGCCTTACGTATAAACAAATCAACCCCTAATGAGCAACTTCAGCGTCCATCCATATGCCCAAAGTAATGAACTAGCCCCTCCCCAGAATAACTGTGAAAATTACGATAAACAAGAACACAACCTACGTGATCGCTACCAGAGGCCACAAATTTATTGCTACCAGTGCGGAAAATATGGCATAACTATAAGAGACTGCAACTGCCAGCCACACAAAAATATTAGCAACGCACAACCGTTAACGTACTTAGGTGAAATAAGTTTGGAACCAAGAAAAGTCCTACCAAAGCAAAATCGCGACCCCAGTGATTGGGGAAAAATGGCTAGATGACATAAAAAAAGATGCTGACCCTCCCAAAGTATTTCTTAATAAGAGATGACAAAACGTTTATGGATCGAAAGGAAAATTATAAAGTCAAAGCTTGTATTAGAACAAAAGTTGTTCTCCATTTGGTGGTGTCCATCTTTGCAGGTTCAGAAAACATCCTGTTTACAACTGACTTTTGGTGTGGGAGAGCTTTTTACGATGTGATTGCAATTCGCTTTGTTTGTATATAATTTTTGGTTTTGTATAGGGGAAGGAATGGGTGATGAATGATTTTTGATAGGGTGGGTGGTTGATTTTATTTACAGGGAGGGGATTTGGTAAGGGATTTAATTTGTTGGTGGTCTTTTGTTGCAAAATCTTCCATCTTTGGCATTTGCTGCAAGATCTTACAAAGTTTCTTACATGTTGTTGTAAGCCTGGCCAAAAGCAGTTTTTTTGTATTTTATTTATTGTCATGGTTGCACTCAAGTGTCGTGTGGGAGGATAATTATGATTTTCTAGTGTTAATTGTTTCCTGAGGGGCTTCGGGATACACCATTTCCATTTGGTATTGTTATTTGTTTGGAATTTTTCTATAACTGTTGGTAATGTTTTGTATATTCTATTATCTATTATTTTATATTTTTACCATATTTTTGACTCATTGGAGATTTTCTTCTTCAGTTTGCAGGTCCATGGGCAATCTGTATGTTTCACTTCATTGATTGTGTTGAGGTGAGTTATAAGTTTATTGGGGACAAGGGATTTATTTTCTGTTTGAGGAGGATTTGGGATTAAAGTGGGTTTATTATCTTTGGGAGGGTGAGCATGTATTATTATGTCATCTAGCCATTTTTGCCAATCACTGGGGTCACGATTTTTCTTTGGTAGGACTTTTCTTGGTTCCAAACTTCGTCGCCCGCCCAGGGAAGGCCATTTCTTTCTTGCGACGACCTTTCGGTTGATTAATTGCTTTATGTTGAATAACTCAAGTTCTAACCTTTATGACTTAAGGTCGGCAGAAGATAAGTTTACGTTGAACTAATTTCTAGTCTAATTGGCCTTCAGTTAGCTTATTTTCAGTCGGAGGTTTGTGGGTGCATTCGAACGTGCTCGTTGTTAATAAGAAGGCAAATATTCAATGGCGTTATATAGCTACTTCCAAGTGTACTTGTATATACTTGCAATTCTATATATTTTATTTCTGCCTGTATAACTAGGCAAATTCTAGGTTAAATAAACGAACATGCAATTTTATACATATATTTACAACTATGTACAATACTTTGACATGCAAACCCAGTGTACTACTATGTGTATTTTGATCGTGTGTCATGCAATTTATATTGGTTGGCATTAAGGATATATGGGGATTAGCACCAGGTAATTTAATTTAATATTCATAAAGTAGGTAGTTAATTCTATGTTGTAGCGTAGAAGAAGGAATTAAAAAACATTCAAAGACCTTTTCATACTACTTCCAATGGTACAATTATGTATGCATGTTTAAAATGAAAAACGTTCAATAGCAAATACACATCAACTTTGCCGATTGTTCTGGTAATAACTAATGCCGGTTGAAAAACGTTCATATCCCATTGTTTATAGCAAAACTCGGATCGGAGGGGGGAGGGGGGCAAAGCTTTATGGTAATTTGGAGTATCACGCTAGGTCCAGAAGATTCTGCAGAGACGTCAACTTAGAAAAACGTTCGTAAGCTTATTCTTTGGCAGCACTTCTTAATGAGTGATGACAAAATGTTTATGGATGGGAAGCAATGTTATAAACGCAAGTCTTGTATGAGAACAAAAGTTGTTCTAAATTATCCTGCTTACAATTGCAGTTTATATACTAACTTCAACAACTATAAAATTATAGGATAAGAAATATGATAATCTAATTAAATGTAGAATGTGAATATGTATGCCATCTATGTGTGGGATTATGTTTTCATATAAGATTTGTTTACAATCTTAATTAAATATTACAGTTTTCTTTTGAATATTAGCAATTCATTTTATTCTTAAATACTAGATGCCCTAATAGTATTAACTATTAATTAAATATCTTCAACCTTAAAATTATGATTTTTAATTGCATATTTTATATTGATACCTTCTAAGAATGTATTAATTCATTTATTATTAAAATGGTTTTCATATTTCATGTATATTAATCAATTTTAGTTATTCTATAAATATATAAATGACGTGTTACCAATGTTTATCTTTTTGATTATTTATATGTGTATAAAATTTATATGCATAAATTTAGAATATGGTCATGTAAATAATCATAATTGGGAACATGTGGCACTACAATAAAGTGATTATAATCATAATTACAGTATTTAGTTATCCAAATGCTGAAATTTAATTTAGCTTGACTGAAAATTTAAATTATTTAGGAGGAAAATAAGAGGATTTTCAAAAAAACAACTTTGGAATTTTTTAGAGGAAAATAATTTGTGAAAAATTATAAAATTTAAAATAAATTCGCGTTAAACATTTACGCTGCTCATTGCTTGCATATTCAACTATGCAGCTTTCTTTAATGACTATAAACTGTCCAGAAAAATAAAAACGGATGAGTAGGGGTATTATGCAGTCGCAATTATTATCTATAGTCTGATGAAGGTATTTTCAAAATTAGGAGTGTAAATAATTAAAAACAATTTTAACGAGACAAAGACAAGAATGGAGTGAGTTATTACCCTACTGCGGTGCAATGACAGCGTTTTTGATTTCTTGCCATTTGGGCCTCCCCTTTTGTAATTGTGATCTGCTTTATTTACCTTTGCTATTTGCGTATTGCAATGTTTTAGTTAAAATTTTTGTTAGTACTATATTTCTTGATTATTTTATCGAACGTTTATCAATTTTGAAGCCACTGTTGTTACTGCTTCCGTTTATTATGTATGCGCTTTCGTCTGTTTATCTAGTCTTTTTAAAAAACTTTTTTGTAAGTCGCTGAAGTTTTACCGTATGCCTTTATATTTTGTACGTTGTTTTTTAGTGCAATCCGAAGAATTGCATTTTGCATTCCAAATATTGACTTTTAATAATAAATTTCAGTTAACAACAGTTTTTGTTTGACTCTAATCATAATGCTACCCGTGCTGTATATCTTTCTTGCTATGCATTCGAATTTAATCGACGCTACTGCCGACGTGGTTTCTAAACAATTATTGTTTATACAGGTTACAAACATAAATTTTATACTTAAAACTTTGCAATTATAATTAAATCAATAAAATGCGCATTGTCATAGTGCAATAGGCAATACCTAATAAATATACTTGTATAATTATTACAAATTTAATTAAATTTTGAAATTTAAATGGGCTTTATCAACTTCTTACGCACTTCATATTTTATTTTATTTAAAAAAAATGCTTCCTCTTTAAATAACGATTCGAAGAATTCAAACCCGTAGGCAAACTTAGGTATTTAGTGAACCAAACGTATGTCGCTATATGAATAATTCGTTTTACCTGTGTTATAGAAAGCAGTAGCGGCGGACAGCGCTAGCTTTCACTTTGCGGCATTACTTTTGTCCACCGGTTTGCACTATGCCAAACAAAAGAATGGACAAACAGAATTTTCTAGTGCCGCTTAAATAAAGAATAAATGATGCGAAACTCAATGTAACAGCATCCTGAAGAGGGCCTAGCTTCACTTGAAAGTGTTAGTATCTTTTAGAATGAGTTGCCTACACAACTGGCAGATAATTTAGAATAATGTCCATTATTTTCGTTTGGGGCACTGTATGTATAATTTTATGCGTTACTCTTACATTCTAACAAATTCAATCTATATTTGTTAAGTAATTTGTTCCAGCTTTGTTATATACCGCTGCTTCATAGCATGCTCGTATTTCAGCAAGATATAATTATCCTTAGCAATGCGTGTCTGCTAAATTAAGTATTCATTTACGAAGAAATTATATTCTCAGCAGGGCAATAAATATTTTGAACAAAAATGCCACGCCTTATAAGGAATAGGTGACATCCAAAAACCACAAGTTCTAAAATTAAATTTTTATAGAAAGATTTTATTATTTCCATTACATAATTCATGAGCTTACTGTCAAAATTTTATGTTTAATATCTCCCTTCGATATTACTGAAACTTAATTTCAACTTTATCTACCAAGCTACCCAAGTATTGGAATCATCGCTTTCACTAATTAATTGATGGATTTATATTTGACGGATATTATGAAATATATTTCCATATTGTAGAAAAATGTGAATAAACTTTTGTATATCTCATCTGGGTCAGTTTTTAGTAACATTAAAATATCATATAAAAATAGTTAAATTACAAATACATTTGTATTTTTAATTTTAATCTCATAAAAATTTGATGTGCTGAATATCTTTATTAAAAAAGTTTAAATGCTACGAGAACAGAATGCGACACGCTGCGTCACATAGCGTAAATCCAATGCACTTTAATTTCATAAGCATTGGGATATCGTAGATACTTTTAATATCTGCCTTTTTACTTTCTCTTACATATATGAAATATAGTATAGAGAAAGTCATGTTTTCGGTCCAAATTTTCGATGTCCAGTTTTTAGCGGAAATACACGT
>JAHWXV010147777.1:0-19153 GCA_024586415.1 Phrixothrix hirtus
CTAATAAATTTTCATCCACTGTTAAATAATCTTGTATTGTTGCCGTAGTATTTTTCAAAATTTCAGTAGTCTTTATAAAAATTTCATTCATCGTTGGACTAGTTTCTTCTTTTACATTATTAGAAGATAATGCTTTATGCGATTGTAAAACTCCTGAATGCTCAAAACAATTTTTTATCATTGTAGAAGATACCAAATTCCATGCAGAACGTAATAAATGACAAGCATCCAAAACATTAACATCACATTTCTCTTTGGCTTCAAATGACCGTTAAAAACTTTCTTAATAGCAATTTTCGATAGTGAAGCTTTAAATTTTGTATTATTCCTTGGTCACAAGGTTGTAGTACACTTGTTGTGTTAAGTTGCAAAAAAATAAATTTAATTGCATTTAATTTAACTGTTAGATTATGAGAAGGACAATTACCAATAATAAGAACAACTTTTCTTTTTAATTTTAAAAATGTTTTATCAAGATTTACTAACCAATTTGTAAAAATTGAAGATGTCATCCAGGCTTTTTGATTTGCAGCATATTTAACAGGAAGTTTTTTAATATTCTTAAAACATCGTGGATTCTTACTCCTGAACATTACTCTCCTTTGAACGTTAACGTTCTATCTGGTAGAAATCGATAAAAAACCCAGTTTCGTCAGCATTAAAAATGTCATGTTGTTGGTACTCTTTCAATAAAGTGGGAAGTGTCAAATTTGTCCAATCTCATGTCATTTCCTCTGAAACTGCTTTATATTCACCGCAAATTTTTTAAAAACAATGCCATGTCTACTTTCAAATCTTTGTAACCATCCGGGATTTGCTTTAAAATTGATTTGCAAATTTTCAGCAAAAACATTTGCCTTTTCCATCAAAAGAGGACCAAAGATTGCTAAATTTTGTGCTCTCACTTGCTTAAATCAGAGAAGTAGAGCATTTTCTAAATCTTCGTGATTTGCTGTTCTAAGACGTTTGCAATCGGGTTCAAATTTAGAATTCTCGTAGTTTTCTGCAATTTTTCTACGATTTTTTATTATTGTAGATAAGGTCGAATTTGGTAAACCATACTTTTTGCAAATGTGTGTTTTGCCACGATTGCCTTTGTCAACTGCTTCCAAAATTTCAATTTTTCTCTTAAGAGAAAGTGCATTCTGCTTTTTTACTTGTTGACTCATTTTTGTATTTAGTACATACAATTTGTACTAGTAACACTGCACAGAATTAGAACTAAGACAATACTAATGTGAAAAGTAAAAGTTTAAACTTATTGAACGCACACACACTAATAAACTTGTACGCATTGATGAACTTTCTAATAAGTATTTATTACATTCCATCCAAATTTCTAAAAATTTCGTGCGCCTCATTATCGCCATTGTTATTTATATAATCCTCTATTTTAGGTTAACTTTCCCCGTAATATTGGTTACCAAATTCTTTCTTTATGAGGAATAATCTTTGAAAATTTCAAATTATGTTTCACGTTTTCCGATTTTCTTTTTCGTGTTAAAAGAAATAAATATAATTGAAAGTGTATATTAAACGCCCGTGCTTAAAAAGAATTCGTGTTAACAGACGTTTTGTGTTATCCGATTTCGTGTTAAACGTTTTCCACTGTATTTAAAATACTGTAATGATTCGAAGAATTCAAACCCCTAGGAAAACTTAGGTATTTAGTGAACAAAACACATGTCGCTATATGAATAATGCGTATTACCTGTGTTATAGAGAGTAGTAGTGGCGGCCAGCGCCAGTTTTCACTTTGCGACATTACTTTTGTCCACCGATGTACATTTAGGTGTCCGATTTTAAAGCCTATAAATAACGCAAATAATTAAAATCAATGTCATAATGATTTGCAACGCAACACGAGGAAAATTGTTAAAGTGTAGAAAAACTAAAAGCGGTCGCGGTGTGGTCAACAGTTTCATTAAGAAATTCCCTGTTGAGTTACATGTTCCTGGATATAGCTATTATGGTCCGAGTACGAAGCCCGAAGCTATATTAAAGAGACAAGATTCAGGTGTAAATTTACTCGATAAGACCTGTAAAGATCACGCCATTGCGTATAGAGATAGCAACGATTTAAGCGATCGTCACCGGGCAGACTTGTGTTATAAGAGACGGCTTGGAATAGAGTGAAATCTAAAGACGCTTCTTTAGGCGAAAGAATAGATGCAATTTCTGTAGTAAAACGTAAATTAGGTATGGGCGTGAGAAGTTGTAACCGACGACGACGTAGACGGGGCCAATGCAGGAAACGTCCGACTAAGAAACCAGCGAACTTTAACTTCTCTACTAAGAAAACGAAGCTTCGTGGGCGAATAGTTAAATTTAAACCTAATCTTCTTAATAAGATAAGAGTTGCGATTAAACGACGAGGTTCGCGTAAAAGTAGAGGCGTTGGAAGTTTAATAAAAACGGCTCTGAATATCGCTCGAGACGTAATTAAGAAGGCTGGTGGAAGGTAAAAGATGCAGACGCCTTCGGTTATACCCTTACCTAAAACGGGCGGAATCTTACCGTTAATTACCCTATTCACGATGCTTCCGGCGCTCGGAGTGTTAAATGGTGAAACTGTGAGGATTGCTAAAGTGGTCAACGATTCGAATGATGCGAAAAAGCTTTAGGAAGAAACCGGTGGGTACAATGCAATGATTGAGGCCATCGTTATAGACAACAAAGGCTCTGGGCTTTATCTGAAGCCGTACAAGTCAGGTAGCGCTTTGTACCTGAGGCCTTATGAACATTCAAAAACTGATAAAATTACCGCGTCGCGCCTTAACCGATATGAACGTGCGAAAATTTGCCTCGAACGTAACGTACTTTAGAGATGTCTTCATGCGCGACGATCTACCTAAGCAACCACGCGTAAACGAGTCTGCGATTGTAAATTTGGAGGGTAAAGACGATGCGAGTACCCACTGGGATTGTTATGTCAAACCAGGACTTAAAGTGCTTTACTATGACAGTTTTGGAAATCTAAAGCCGCTTAGGGAACTTATGAAGTATCTCTTCCGCATTGTGACGTCTACTACAATTACAAAAGAGAACAGAATTTTAACACTTACACGTGCGGTCATCTTTGTCTTAAATTTTTATATAATAACGGGAAATTGTAAGCAAGACTCAAGCCGGCTTGGTGAAAATGTCAATTACGTTTAGCCTCGAAGGTGTTCGAAACGTGGTTAGTTATGATATATATCCATTGCTTAATTAAAAGCTGTTATAGAAATGCTATAAGCCAATTAACTAGGATTACGCAACCTGATACAAATATTGTTCGTTACCGTTTGAAATCAGTTAAGATCGTTTTGATAATTAACCACAAGTAACATAAACAACGATCTCCATTAGCGAAATGATATATAATTAGTAAATAATTAATTAAAAATTATTTCGAAATATTGTATCATGTTGTTCAAACGAATTGTTTAAACACACGTAACTTTTATCCGTATCGTTAAGATAGCAAACAAAGAAAGCCATACAAATAAGTATTCGTATAAAAAAGAACGCGAATACAAATTTAAATATAAATAAGACGTTTTAATGACCAGAAAATCAGTCTTCGTATGAGACTCTGTATGGGACATTACCTAGTGTAAGGACCCTAAAAGCTTTTCTATTAAGTCAAGCTTAATAATTTTTACAGCGAGATTGGCGCAACATCCCTAGAACACCTTCAATCTGTTAAAAAACCGTTGGAAGACACCGTATAATGGAATTCTAAATATAAGATTCTAGGACGACGCTTTCGACTCCGTTCCTCTGTCACGAAGATAGACCGAGTTCGGAATATTTTAATCACGGGATCTCTCATGAGTGAGCGTTCCTGGCGTTATTGCCGCCGAATTAAAAATCAGACCGCCGTTGGGCCGTTTGCAAGCAAGTTGCTCTGTAACTAATTGTGGACGACGCCGAGCGTCCTTCAACGTCGTCGTGCGTTGTGTTGTAGCGATAGCTGACGTACGTCGACGTTGAACTGAGACCATTCACCGAACGAAATAGTCCGTCGTTTGAAAATGTGTAGCTGGGTTGCTACTTGCAGAAACGATGCTATTTCGGTAGAGGCGGTTGGCGCCTATTGAGTGGAATTTGTGGTCGCGGGTACACACCAACCTCTCGCCTCCGTCTGGCCCGACACGAACTACGCCCACGAGCGTCACTGAAAGCGACGAACGCGTATACAGACCTCCAAGCCCGCCGACCTATGCGTACATATATATCAGGGTAACAGGAATTGATCGAGTCTGGAAACTTGTGCCCACCGTTCGCTCTACTACCGCGGCAGAATTCTAGCAAGTCCGTCTTGCGAGTCTTGTATGAATCCCGACTTAATTTACGACCGCGAATATCTACAAATAATTTACTTTATATGCTATCCTAGATTCTTAATTACTTTGTTATCGAATTATAATGATTTTGATTTTGGGTTCTGTTTATGTTTGAATTACTTATTTATTTATGTCAATAAATTAGTGTTGTTACATATCTTTTCAATTCCGCCGAGGACCGAAGAGAAAATTTAACTAAAAGTTCGTTTCGTGACCGAAGTTCGAGCGACGTAATTTTACGCAAACGACGTCCACCGTAAACTAGCCATTTCACTGGAGTCCCCGGTACCAGACTAATCGAAACGAAGGCATCTAGAACCAATAAGGGCTAGACAAAGAACCACCCCTCACGACTACGAGCTACCACCGGATAGAATGCAAATTATTTATTCTTCGCGTGCTTTTTAGTAAGGACTGAAACGTCACAATACGATTAGGAAGTAAATTTATCGTTATTTTCACGAATCCAGGAAGGATAAGGCGAATGTTGGGTTTTAGTTCCATGATTTTCAAAGTTAACGTGGAGTATTGTTTCGATTTGGACGTGCAAATTCTAAAGCATGCGAATATTCACTTAGATTGCAACATAATAGCAGTATGCTATAGAAACAGCAAACGAGCGAGGACTCTGTACGAGGCTGACATTTCCGTGCCTCCAGGGTTTAGATTAAACAAGACGCCCGCCACCCTATTTAGAGGTGAACAGCAACCTTATTAGTAACTATAGTTGATTAGAGAGGTTAAGCTATAGATTTAAGAACCGAGAAGTTTTCGGTACGCTTGGAATTACGAAATGAGCAGAGAAGATGGGCTTAAAGTTTAGTAACAATTAAGTGAGGGGAAGTAATTTATGCAATTGCTTTGTGCCTTTCTTAGAGCAAACAACTACGTAATCGCAAGCAAACGCATCCTCATCAACCTCGTCCTCTATACGTAGTTTGAATAAAAAGAAGCCAGAGAGACTAGCATTTCTCGAAAACATACTTGAATTTTTAGCAATCATTTAATAAATGTTTTTTACACTTAAAACTTTAAAAATAACTACACTTTTTAAGCTAATCAAATATTTAATATTAGGTTAACTATCCATGAGAATGTTAAAACTCTTTTAGCTTTACTTCCACATGTATTTTTTATAGTGTAAACATTCTCATGTAGCTTAGAACCGTATGTTTACGATAACGTTAAAAAATATATTTTCTGATCCCTTTTTTGTAAATCGCTTCAAGTTTAAAAGACGTTTACGTGCATATTTAACCTTTCAATTAATTATATATCATTAACGTTTTGAATTTAAATTAAAAAATCTATCCATTTTTAAAATATCTATTTTGATGTACGAATGTATGTATGTTTTGAAAACTATGTTAGTATTCAGATAATTAGGAAGGTGGCTAACGCATAATGATAACTGACCGTGTGAAATGTTAAAATTATTGGCCCCCATGTATTTGCATACGTAAACATATATCTCTAAACCGCATTAGAATTGTATAAAAACCAACAGATTAAACGTATATCTAACCTTTTGAATTTAAACCAAAAATGTAACTATTTAAAATATCTATTTTTATGTAAGAATGCATGTTTTTCATAAATATATTAGTATTTCGAGAATTAGGACGCTGGCTATCGCATAATAACTATTTTTAGAATTAAACTAAAAAAAACTTTGGACTTATATATAAAATAACTTGTAAATGAGTTTGTGGATTTCTACAACTAACCACCTTACGATTTCAAATGATTTCTACAACTGACCTGCTCTGACCACCACCACCACTTTACGATTTAAAATATCTATCTATTTGTTTCGTATATTTTTCTAAAAGCTGACCGCGGACATTTCAAATATTTATCTATCTATTTGTTTGTTTTGTACATTTCTAAAAACTGACCGCAGACATTTCAAATATTTATCTATCCATTTGTTTTAAGATTACGGATACGATTCATATCAGCGTCCGCGGGGACGAGTTCGCCAGGTGTCGAGTCTTATTTTTTACTATTAAATAATTAAAGCTTGCAAACGCTTTTATACATTTCTAAAACTGACCGCGGACATTTTAGATATCCATTTGTTTTACGTTTACACTTCAAAATCAAGAGGAATCATAAATCAACTCGCGCAGCCATAAATTTATTTATTCACGTAGCAAGAAACGCACCACCCTCAAGTTCTCACCGCTTTTTACATAAAATCCATCATTTTAAATAAACCAGACCGTTTATTATGTCTAAAAGTCGTTAACTTAATCGCCCTAGACTTACAAGCAACAAAAAGTACACGGCGTTTTTTATACATAGGTTTCTATCCGTCTAAAAACTATGGGGATTCTGTAACATTTAAAATCATCGTCCTAATGCTGTGGAGATTCTGTAATACTTAAAAGCATCTTCCGAAAGCTATAGGGATTCTGTAACATTTCAAACTTTAAAAATAACCATCTGAAAGCTATGGGAATTTTGTGACATTATACTGGTCTGAAAACTGTGGTGATTCTGTAACACTTAACATTTTAAAATAGGCAGCTGAAAGCTGTGGGTAATACTGTAACATTACGTTCGACTTAAAACTGTGGGCATTCTGTGACGCTAGCCATCGTCTGAAAACTGTGGGGATTCTGTGATAGTTGAATTGTTACAAAACCCCCATAACTTACCTACTCACGAACGTTAACTGATGCTTACAAGCAGACACGAATAGACATTTGTAGCCGCCTTTTAATATGGTATAGACAAGACAAGGAGAATTTTCTTGCCCGATTTGTAACCATGGTGAATCTTGGGTTCATTACTATGATGTGGAGACAAAAATGCAAAGCAAGAAATAGACACATCGGGGCTATCCACCACCGAAAAAATTTATAATGCAACCATCGGCAGGGAAGGGTATGTTATTCGTGTTTTGGGATGCCGAAGGTGTAACTTTAGTGGACTTCCTACAAAAAGGGACCAAAATTATAAGTGCTTATTATGCTAATTTAATTTCCAAATTGCGACAGTCAATTAAAGAGAAACGTAGGGGAAAGTTGTGCAAAGGTGTTCCCTTGCATCAGGATAATGCACCCAGTCACACATCTGCTATTGCAAAGGCTGCAATAGCTAAAGCAGGTTTTGAATTGGTAGAGCATGCACTATATTCGCCGACCCAGCTCTCAGCGATTATCAACTGTTTCCGAAACTTAAGGAACACTTGTGTGGAACCCGATTTTTTTCAAATAATAAGGTGATATGTGCGGTAAATCAATAGTTTGCAGAGGTTGAACAATCTTTTTTCTGACAGGCTTTAGAAATATTAGAATATCGCTGAAACAAATGTGTTAAACTCAATAGGGACTGTGTTGAGAAATAGATGTCACATATTTGAAATATTGTTACTGTAAGTAAGTCAGGATGGAGCAAAGGGATCAACCTTCGTATATATGTAGTTACCCCGAGCCTGAAAATCATGTTTTTAGAAATTGGCTTGTGTGTGTGTGTGTGTGTGTGTGCGCGCGCGTGCGTGCGTGTGTACGTTCGTAGGCGTACGTGCGTGCGTGCGTGCGTGTGTGCGTTTTCTTGATATGGATTTCGAAGACTTTTTTTCAGCAAAATAGCGCAACTTGCCACACAAGTGGTGAAACAATCGATCTTTCGCACGAAAAGTACCCTATATGCGTAATTTAACGAAACATCAATGTGAATTGACCGCCACAATCATATGATTTCACGCCCCTCAACTGTTTTCTTTGTGGGTATTTGAAATCATGTGTCTACTCCAATACCCCAAGGACAATTCAACAGTTTAAGGTGAACATACTACTTGAAATATTATTTAAAATTAGATTTTTCGCATACCAGCCGCCAGACGCAGCCATGGTGGCCATCTCAATGATATTATTTTTCAGTTTTAATGTTATAGATTGTAGTTGTATCAGAAAATACAATTTTGTTGGTGTTCCAGTTTGTTTCGTTTTTACTCACCTTTAAAACCCAGAAATTTAGAATTAAAAATTCTTAATAAGTACAGTACTGCATACAATCACAAGTAGGAAAGTTCGAAGTACCATAAAGCGAGATTACTTTAGCCAGGGGATTGCTTTGGCCAGTTTGTATAATTTTCAAATCCCGCTATTAGTGTTTATACTGTTTTGTGTTGGCAGAACCGCACTTGAAGGTTGATTGTAACATACATGACGTACGGAGTGCGAAACTTGGTTCCAGTGTAATAATTATTTTTCAAAAACATTAAAAACTATGAGTTTTTTTAATAATAATAACTTGATGTATAACTCTGATGATTTAACTATAATTGACATTGTTTTTTAGAATTACCCAACCTCAAATATTGTTGTCAAAATCCAATTAACAAAATTGGCGTTTTTTAATTTATCCACTTATAGATTCAGGTAGGAAAACTTTAACCTGTGACTAAAGTTAGCAGATTGTTGTTTTCACTAAAAATAGGTGTGAATTCCATTATTTAATTGTGCTTATTTTAGGTGTAAGCTAACATGAGGCCCTATAAAAGAGTACATGGTACCAGAGCCTATAAAGACTATCCGGATCAAAGATTAAAGAAAGCTGTTGAAGCACATATAAAGGACGTGCCCTCTTGGTAAGCGTCCAGATAGTTTGGAGTACCGAAATCGACAATAATGTTATTAGCTAAACGAATTAAAGAACCTCGATCGTTAATTTTGTGTACTGTTTGGGATTTCTCTATTCAAGTAATAGATGTTAGATATGTTATAAAAATATTTAGACGCTAAAGGTGTAAATGAAACTCGCTTCCAGAATAATATATCTGGAAAGGAATGTATTCCTAAATCTCTTCAAAGGCAGCGTGATTTTCTCATAAAATGATTAGATGAAAATGTAAAATGAGTAAGGGTTTCATTAATCCCACAATCTCTTGATGAATATTTTGATCACCTGGAGTATACCCTGCTAGATATGACACTAAGAGTTATCGTGAACTACGATGAAACTAATTTTACAGATAATTCTCTACAGGCAAAATGTATGCACGCTAAGGCTGTAAAAGAATTGCACGTATCGTGAACACTTCAAAAAAAATGGTTTCCGTGATGTTGGCGGGTTCAGCTACGGGCAACATCTTACCACCCTACGTTGTTTGCAAGGGTATCCGTCTTCAGTCTATTTGGGTGAAGGGAGGACCGAGAAATTGTCCTTAGAATGTATCTAAGAGTGAATGGTTTAAGGGATCCCTATTTGACAACTGGTTTCAACTGATGGCATTTCCATACTTCCAGTAGTTTCCTTTAGAGCAGCCTAAAGTAATAATCGGAGGCAATCTGCAAAGTCATGCGTCGGTAGTTATTGTGCATATCTGCACACATTTGAGACAATCAGTATTTTCAGCGTTTTTGAGACCATTAAAAATAAAGTGAGGACAAAATTTGGAAATATGAAAGCAACGTATAGAGGTTGCATACAGAAATCGCAGTTTCCTCGTATTTTAAAATAAAGGCTGACTGGGCTAAAAATTCAGAAAACGATTTAAAAGCTGCGTTGAGGGCTGCTGGAATTTATTCTTTATATAGAAACGAAATTATAAAACATTTTCCCACAAATGATAAAGTCTTGACTGATCCTGAAGCTTGTGTGGGAATTTTGCAAATCTATTTACTTAGAAAAAAATGGAAATCAGAAACTTCTACTCAAATTAGGAGATGCACAAAGTTAAAAGTTCCAGCTGGTCAAAGTGTTAGTGTCACTGATTTTAGAGAAAATGAATGTAAAGTCATTCCTAGAAAAAAATTAAAGAAAAATATTCAATAGACATGCCAAAACGTTGAAGTGCAGCCAACACCACCAGAAAATTTCCAACGGGAACTTGGTCCTTCATGTTCTAAGAGCCAAGCACAAGAAAAGATTAAAGAAAAACCTTTTCAGAGCTTTATTAAAACTATTGATTTTGTTGTAGAACTTCTTTACGAAGTTACCGGTATTGGTAATAAGAAAAAGACAAAATATTTTCTAGCTAAGATTTTATCTATTAAGAATTGTTCATTTGAATGCAAATATTTCAGGTCTATTTATTACATGTTTATGTTTTTCTTGTTGTGGATGACATTAACTGGGTTTGAGGTAACCAGATCATTCAAACTGTAAATTCAGTTAATGTATCTCGTGATTGTTTTGAATTTAATTGCGATGTTTTAAAAAGGAACAATAATTCCTTAAACACATGCAAGATACTTTTTTGATCTTTTGTTTATGTTACAATGTTTTTAGCTTATTAGGTTAAATTAATTTAATTTTAAGTTAAAACGCTAATAGATCGGATTAGTCAAGTTAGGTTTTATAGTACAATTTAAGTTTCAGAACATGTTTCTATAAGTTTTTAATATAACGCACATCTGATTTTTTAAAAATTATATTTTTGTGTCCAAAGTTGCCACTAGTCGCCAAAGTCACCCGACAATAGTGGGTAACTTTAACCACTGAAATTGTATTTTTTAAAGTGTAAGATGTAATGGCTGGCAAATTTTCATACAACTTTAAAGTACTAAGCAAGACCATGTTTTTGGCATTTAGTGCATTTATCTATCTGCTCCAGTATTTGAGATATAATTCTTTAAACGTAAAAATTGGTTAAGGTAACCCCGCTTTACGGTATCTTTCTTTACGCTTCACAAGATCTAAAAATAAGAAATATATAGTCTAGTAAGCAATTTTCTAGAGTTTCGCATATTTTTATTTGCGACAATAATTTAAGCAGATAGTAAAATGTAAAACCGCGCATATTAACAGATTAACAGATACAGACGTCATATAAATCAGACATGCGCAGATACGTTTCTGAACTTTGAAATAGATTTTAATTATTTTCAATTATTGTTTCATTATTTTAAAGCTTAGGATTATTAGTGTTGACAAAAAAAAAGACAAATGTTAGTATTTTAATATAGACTTTATATTAAACTGTATTTAAAATATGAACACGTAACATGCATGTGTAAATTATATAAATTTGCGTTGTAAATCTTTTGCTATGCGTTTTAAATTTAATGTACGTTATTATCACTAAAAGTAATTTTTATTTTTAAATAAAATTTAACGTATGCGTTATTGAATATCAATGTAATTAAAATATTTAAATTCCCGCATATTTAAACTTGAATAGTTCTTCTACTGGACACCAGGAGGCGCAGTATTCAGTGAACGTTTGATTTACGTTATTAAGAAAGCGGCATTTCCACAGCTATTCTTGAAATTATTCGTGAAAAGGTTAAAAATATAGTAATTTATTATTTTAATCATTTTGTTTTAAGCATATTGCTTTTAAATACACATGTAAGTATTTTATCTTTATTAATATTTATTTTATTAGTATTTATTTGTAATAAATTTTATAGTGAGTTTTTCAATAATTTGAAATGTCAAGTGTGGGGTTCTAGATTATCAATTCAAACTATACGTTATCATTCGACAATGAACAAAAGTTGTAGCTACCTACATTTATAATATTTTTAAAGTAATTAATTCATTTAAATTATATTATAAACTTCGAAACATATCTTTAATTTTGTTTATAGCAATCTCTATAAATTAATGTTGAAAAACTGTTATAAAAATGAAAACGTTTTACCATTTTAGCTGTAAATGCAAGTCGTCAAAAATACTTTTATAATTTGAATTCCGTATAAAAACATTAAATTAGAAAAATACCTTACCTTTTTAACGATAATTTTTATAATCACGTGTAGGCATATTTATAGTTACTGCTTGAGAATGCCTTGACATAAGCAAGACCTGCCGTGAAATTTTAAAATTAAATATTTATTATAAACGTGAGATTTTAATAATCATCCTTTAAATAACTGTAATTTTAAACCATAACTTTTCTATAAATAAAAAGAGAATTTTTAAGTGTTGAATTTGCCCAAGTTTACTTGTCAGTTTGATTATCATCTAGGAATATTTTTTTCAAATTATTTTCCTACCAGTAGGTGTTTCTATGACCATTTTCTAAAAACTTAATTTGTCAGTTTCTCTAAAGCTCTTTACATTTTGCACTATTATTTGATTAACTATCACTGAAAAAACAATTGACAGATTTGATTGCGGAATTCTTTTTGTTTAAAATTGTTTACTTATACTACTGAAAATAAAATTATATAAATACAGAAAAGCAATTCATTTTAATTGTTCTAGGTTAAACCTAGGAAACAATTATGGATCCTAATGTGAATAAAAATGGAAGGTCTCAAAAAATTATAGACAGTTCTGCAAATCATTCAGGAGTAGACGCGTCTGACAATGCTGAAGCTTCTACCTCAACTGGAAAGAATGAACCCAAAAAATCCTATATTATTACAATTAAAATACTTGGTGATAAAATCAATAAAACAAGCAACTTGAAATTGAAAAACTTCAAATCTGAACAAAACGTAAAATCTATTAAGCGAGTATTTTTTTCTAAACTAAAGAGCAATTCTTCTCATGAAATCTATGCACATAATCCAATTACTCTTATATCAACGTTTTACAAACACAGAGCAGCATTATATAGAACTGAAAATGGACACTTTTACCATTTCCACCAGCAAACGGCGCAAATAAGAAAACTGTTAAAATATAATAGATATCGAAGATTTAGGGACGCTGGCCTCCCAAATACATGGAAGTTGATCAAGAATACTTCATACCTATCAAATAATATATTTAAAAGCATAATTCCAGATGCAAACCAAGTTTTTTTGTATGAATATAGAATTGGAATGCGAAAACTAAATGATGTTTTGGACGAGGAACCTTTAAATATATATAAACCCGATCCTCGAAACTTTATACCATTGACGGCAAAAATTTGCAGACTTTGTGGATTTCATTGTAAACATTTCGCCTGTTTAGGGGAAAACGCTATTTATAAAATAGTGGCTGCTAATTTACCTATATTAGTAAGTATATAATTATTCAATTCCTATTTGCTAAATTTAGTAAAACTTTGACGTATGTTTCTGGGCATTAACATGACTACGTGAGTCGTGAGAATGCGTTTGCGGAAAGATATATTAGGTATTGTAAAATATTTGTGGTATTATCACTGAATAAGCAATGTTACTTATTCAATGATTACAATGAATAGTATACCAACATTTAATTTTATTTATAATAAACGGAAAACGGTACAAAATTGATGACCACCTACTTGCCATTCTTATCGAAAATTTATTTTTTATAATTAAATACGACAGCTTGAGAATTCTTACTAAATCAATAATTATTAAAACAACTGAACATCATCATTGTTTGATCTTTCTCATATCGTCGGTCCTGTGCCAAAACAGCGAATGTGCAAAAAGTACATTTTAAGAAAACCAGCCAAGAAGTTTTCATTAGCTCACTATAAAGTGAGATTGGGGTTTTCCATTCAAACTTCTTAGAATGCCAAACTAGCGTTATTTATAAAAATACCAATTTACAGTTAATATTGTCACATTCGCCGTTTTGCTATTGCACATTTGCTTGAATAGCAAAGTATATCCCTATAAAGAAATCACAGTCTAGTTTTGTCTAATGTTTATTGATATTATTTTGTGAACAAGAATTACAAAATCAATTGCAGAAATAGAATTACTAATCTTATTCGCCTTCTGATACTTCGTCTGCAGCTGGTTCAGGTAGTCTATCTTCAACATCTGCCTCAGGTTTAACGTTTTTGTAAAAATTATAATAGACTTTGGGAATAGTTCCATCTCTACACATGGGCATTAAACTATTAAACTTTTTAACACTGATTTCGTGTTGCGAATCGTAAGCAGATTTTGGTTCCATCAAGTTTCTTTCGGGACGCCCACGTTTGTGTGGTAGTACATCTACTTCAACAAAGTTTTCATCTAATTGAAAAATTAGAATGTCTCCTAACAAAATGTATTGTTTAACTATTTAAAAAGTAAAGTAGTAGCTAACGTTTTCGTATTAGAACCAGTTCAATATACGAATGGTTGATACATGTTCAGGTTTAATATATAAAATATTTGTATAAGCTCAATAGAATATACTTGTTGATTAAAATTAATATTTTAGCAAATTTTCAATATTTCTAACATCGTTGATTGATAATTAATTAATCTGGTCTATGATTAAAAGAGAATTTTCTTATTTTATTTTGACTATTTGCTAGAAACTTCTCATTTTTCTGTATGTATGCGGTACATGATAGATATGATTAATGAAGAA
Organism: Phrixothrix hirtus; assembly: GCA_024586415.1. Taxonomy (NCBI): domain Eukaryota; kingdom Metazoa; phylum Arthropoda; class Insecta; order Coleoptera; family Phengodidae; genus Phrixothrix; species Phrixothrix hirtus. The sequence goes on from JAHWXV010147777.1 coordinate 14,526, forward strand.
TCTATGTAACGTTTTGTCGAAGATTGTCTGCAGTAATGTGATTAGACCGCTGGAAATGATATAATGTGTTTCTTCAAATACAGTCCATCCTCGGCTGATATCTTGTGTGGGGCTTATGTTTGCCGCTTTGATCCTTTTGTTTTTTTAAAGCACAGCGTATATAAGTTTCACTTATGTCCAGAGTAGTTAAAAAGAATTCCCTGCATACCATCTTTTTTTCCTTATTTACTGTAAACTAGCAAGTCTTTGTAAAAGCTCTTCTATATGTTTCTAGATTGCGTGTGGTTTGCGTTTTTGTTTGTTCAGTGACATGACCTAGAATAATTGGGCGCTGACCATCTATTGATTTAAGATTTATATATTTCCTATATATCTTTCTTTTTTTATTTCTTCAGATACAGAAGCTAGACACAGATGTTTTGGCTTGTTAACACAAAGAGCTAGAAGGAGTGGACGAACAGGTCGCTCATTATTCTTATAATCAGTTTATGTTACACTTTTTAAGCGCTTTTTTCACGAAAATTTTTCTTCTATCCTTTATAGGCCCGTTTCTTCCTTAACAAGAAAAGCTGATTTTCAGGGTTATCAGCAAAGTGAGGTTAGTTTTTATTGTAGAACAATAAATATATAAAAATTCGACTTATCACTTCTCTCTGATGTGCACATATTTTTCCTCTATTCGTCAAAATAAAGAAATTTCAGATTTTATACAACCCACAATAATACACACTGAAATAAATATCACGCATAGAATAATCACCTTTGAAGGTTAAAATTCTTTGCACTGCGAATGTAGCAAAAGTACAAAACTTGCAATGTCAAAACAGCGAATGTGACGCATTCGTGCATTTGGCATTGGAGCGAAATCAGAAATGTACATTCGGTTTTTCGTTACTGCCGTGTACCAATGACATAACTAAGCCTTTACATTCGTCGTTTTGCCATAGTAAACTTTCATCTAACACCTACTTTTCTGCAATACTAGCAAAAATTAGTTAAATTTGCACATTCGCTGTTTTGGCACAGGACCGACGATATTATATGACGGCTATTAAAAAATATATTTGCAAGTATAATTGCAAGCGTTCGTCGTGAATTGCGATTTGGATAATTTTTAAATAGTAATTGCTGAATATAGTCGCTTCTTGAGTTTAGTTATATAATATCAAACTGTTTTGTAACGAGTTTGGACTTGCCGTATATGTCATATCAAAGGGACGAGTTTACTTCATTAGAAACTCGCTGGAGAAGTTTAGATCGTGAATAATGCACCAGGTGGACTAATAATTACATGTTGATAAACTAGGACCTAATGTACGTATTGAACAACAGGTATCATTAAATCATCTTCGCCGGGTATTTTACAACAATTAGAAATGAAATTTCAAACTCCCAACGAATAAAGAATACTAAGCAAGCACCTCTAGCTATCAAACTTACGCTATGCGTGTTTCCAGTTTTTAAGCACTACCTGTGATAGACACAATTATGGTCAGTAGACAGTTAAAGTGTCAAGTCATGGAAGTTTTTATTAATTGTGTGTGTAATTTTAAAGATATTTATTTATAATTAAGTGGAAATCATGTATGGATATACCGCGCACGGTTGCACTAATATAAGTGTTAAAAAATCACCGGGATTATCGTTTTACATGTATGTTTTTATACTGGTGATTGTTAGGTTACCGAATAATATCGTTAATTTTTGCTTATATTTGGCAATTAAAAGTGTTGAATTTATTTGCTTACTGCGTATACATAATAAAGTATATTGATACATTTTCCATAATGTGCAGTTGATTATATTTAAAATAAAAACTATTTAAAGTCAAAATTTTATTACCGCGTAATGTTTGTTTATGTGTTCATAGGCGTGAATACTTTAATCCGTTACGATTTGTTATTAATTTTAAGTACGCTCGTCAATGATGGAATAGTAAACAAAAATTTGATGTTTTTAATACACGCACACTACATTCTAACGTCGCCATTATGGTCAGCGGGTTTGGATACAACTTTATATGTTTAGGGCATTTCCTTAGTATTCTTTATTCGTTGCGAAAACCAAATTTATCCAAGTAAAACCAGCGTGCTCTAATACAGGGTATCTAATAAGGCCATTACTTTAACAGCAGATGCATCTTGGTTGCACAACAAAAAACTATGTGTCTAAATTCTATAGTTTTCGAAACATTTGTAATTAAAATTTAATGTGCGAACATGCATGTTTATCTGGCTGATTGTAGTTATTAAGTATACTATTTGCTTACTGTAATAACCGTTTTGTTTATGATATACATCATACCGTTGATGACGTATACTACTTACTAATAAGTACTAGACGTTATTCAAACCAAATGCCAGTAAACTTTAATTACTCACTATTAAAATATTTTAACCATTATTTTATGTTTAAATAGACTAAAATTTTGATATCTGCATATTTATTAATCCATAACGTGAACATTTTATGTTCTTTTTCAAAATTACAAGATTGTGGTAGATCTTTTATACAATGCATGAATCATAAAATAATAATTTTAATGTTTACATTTATCATAAGAAGATGCTGAAAAAGTTATTAACTAAATTTTTTAAAGATGCCATTAAAAATGTTTATATTTTAATCCCAAGTTCTAGTATGAACAACCTTTTTTTTTTATCATAATTCAAACAATACGGACAGCTGCATTTAGGTATTCTAAAAAATCAAATTCTGTTCGATTTTTCAAATAATTCTTCCAAGTCATGATATAATTACTAAAAGTCGATTTACCTAAGATAAAATTTTGATTATAAATTCTTATTTTTATAATTAATTAATAGATATTAAATTTATAGGAAGCGAAACAAGTTCAAATACATAATTTTTACAGTAATAATAGTTGATTCATTTATGGAGAAAAACAAAGTGAATGTACCATAAAGTAATATGATACAAAACAAACATAACAATTTTTTTTTGTGTTAAATACAACATACCGTTGCATATCGGTCGTTACAGGCGCAGATTTGTATTAAACTTTTACGCGAAAATTTGAAAACGTTTTTTTTTAAATTAGATTAAATTTTTTTATCCTGGACACCTTGTATAATTATGTGTATACGTACAAAGCGATGCAGATGAAAACTGTATATGGAAATGAGTATGAAGGACATGCATACTATAACAAATGGGTGCGGAATGTTTCGGACGGACAAAGAAAGTACCGCTGATGTACCGCAGCCAGATACTGTACGGATTAACCCATCAAGTACTGATGACCCGTATAAAGAAGAGAAATACCAAAAATTGTGCATATTAGTGTTAGTCTTGCTTATTCAATCTTTGGCGAGCTAATGGGAACAGTAGGGCCGCAGTCAGTAAAAACCAAACGGCTCGATTATTTAATCAGTGGCGTCATTTTGCTCGACTGGGTACCTCAGGCTTGTTTCCATACGACTTCCACATCTCTAGTCCGTTGGAGAAGGTATTGAAAGGCCTCTTCCTCACCTAAAACCCTAATGTCAGTGCTTCTGTAGGTTTCTTTCGATTAAAATCTCCACAATTCTATTAACAAGGCATGCATCTTTTAATGACACAATGGAATAGATGTCTAAATTCGCAAGGAGACAAAATTATATTGTACGTGATTTCATAAGTAATACACATAAGTTTCTATTGGATAAGCCTTGTAATAACTATTGTAGATGGCATATCCTAGGAAAATGAATAATGTGCATGCAGATGCTACGCATCTCCCGCAGTTCATGAAATGTTAATTATTTAAGTCCCAAAATATTATTTCAAGAATAATAACTAACTATTATTTCTTTAATATACTAAATGCTTTAAATAACTTGCGTAAACTAATGCTAACCTAAAACTAATGCGTAAACTTAGAAATAGCTTCAAGTATAATATCATAACAGCTAACAAGTAGAGGTAGTCCTTTAGTAGTGTGGATGAATGTGTGTGCGTGTGTATGCGTGAGCGTTTGCGTGTGCGTGTCCGTGTGTATGTGCGTGTGTGCATGCGTGTGAGTGTGCGTGCACGTGCGGGTGCGTGCGTGCGTGGGTGAGTGGGTGTGGGCGTGCGCGTGCGTGCGTCCGTGTTTGCGTGCGTGTTTGCGTGCGCGCGCGCGCGCGCGCGTGTGTGTGTGTGTGTGTGGGTGAGTGCGTGGGTGCGTGCGTGTGTGTACATATGTGGTAAATATATCTCGAAAACCAAACGTTGTAAAAAAGTAAAATTTTACATATAAGTTCAAAATCGCCTTAGCACCTGCTAGTAAGAATTTTGTTAAAATCTAATAACCTGAAGAGCCACTTTATTTTTGTGATTTTTAGGCTTTTTCAATTTTCTCAAAAATGACTATAACGATTTTTTTTAAACTAGCCACGTTTCTTGTGCCTTTAATGCTATATAACATGAACTAATTGGTTTCTCTGATAAAATTTGTTGAAGTGAGTTATTGAGAAAAATCTCTTGAGATTAGCAACGTTTCGTCTGGCCAGTAACTTGGATGGGCGACCGTTTCAATTATCGTCCCCAAAATAATAATAAATTAATATTTTAATGATTTATGTGCATTATTTACATACTTAATTACTTTTTATTTAAATCTATAAATTATTTTTGCTTTAAATGAG
>JAHWXV010147805.1:0-11957 GCA_024586415.1 Phrixothrix hirtus
AATTGACAATTGTTTGACATTTGTGTGCGTTAGTAGATTTGTATTGGTTAATAAAACAAAATTAAGTTATGTTTTTAATAATTTATCCGACTTCATTATTAACAAAAACAAATTGGAGTACATTAGATGTAAGTATTGATATGACCAGCAGTGGAAAGTAGTTTTTTTCGGACAACCATTGTTGCTCTCACTGTACAATCTCATCATATTTAATAGTATGATTTCGAGAATACTGAATCAACTTTGAGATGAAATGTTTAAATTTTATGTCTGAGCATAACATTTCATTCTAAAACATTTTTGTGGATAAAATTTTTCTTTACCTCTAAGAATAAAATAGGTTTACCCTTGACATAATTGCGTGCTTTCTGATTTTTCTCGCACCCTGTACATTAATTCAAAATTCAAGTATGCTTAAGGATGTTCTAGACTAAGTAAAACCTTTTAAGTAAAGTAACTGTTTTCGATAAAATGAAAAATAAAAAAGTTTAGTTAGTTCCAAAAGGACAACCAGCTAACGCACACAATGTTTTAGTACCATTTACTACAAGGTATTTTTTGACGATAAAAAATGTTTTAGTACCATTTACTACAAGGTATTTTTTGACGATAAAAAGAAGATGTAGTAGCCTGATATAATTTTATAAGCGGAGGAACGCTTACACAAGAAAGTGTACTAAGAGTACTGTAAAGTGTTCTAAAATATCCATCAGGTACTGTTCAGCAGTCAAAATTTCACCATTAGCAATAAGTCTCCCCACCCTATTATTGGGTATTCTCCAAAGGCGACCAGTAAGACCACATTGGATTTTAAATAAGGATATATTTACGTTCCCATGATGTTTGTTCCCATCTACGAAACGGTAATCACTTGTAAAAAGAACATGTCGCTATTTTCCAATCTGCGTATTCTCTGGAAATTTTTATTTTGTTGCTTTGTGAGCTCTTATGGGAAGATGTTCTTTGACTAGTTATCTAGCAACTATATTACTTTCCTTTAGTTTTTATCTGGTAGTTTGCAACGATATTGCTTTATTCAGCACGCTTTGTAACTTGTTGCTAAAGCGGTTGCTAATTTAACAACGCCATATAGATAAACAAATAGGATGATTTCCCCTCCATCGGTACACCTAAGTAGCCTTGCTTTCTATTACAGCTTTCAATTTCTCTGAATGGTATCAATACTTGGAAGGTTGTAGATTGGTTTACCCTTACGAAACCCTAACTAAACGTCCATAATAACTTTGCCTATTTTAAAGTGTAAAAGTTAATGTTGTTCGCACATATTAGTTAAATATTTCACGATATGGAAACAGGCTGATACTTGCAACACAATTGATATTATTTAAATTTTTCTGCACTCGATGAAATTGTTTGGGATTGATGTTTGTTTACCAGGATAGGCGAACTATATTTTATAATAACAAATCGAAATAGCTATATAATGTATATATTTAACGAACCAAAAAAAAAATTAAAGTATTGGGAGTCATTTTTATCCTCTTAACGCTTCGAGAAAAGCGGTTTAAAATAATCATATCTTATTATTGAAGATAAATAATATTTCAATAATTCTTTATTTGAAGATGTAAATGTAAAGTCGTTTATGTGAACCTTTATTGCCTATTATTACACATATACATAAGTTTTTAACATAGAAACGACATTTGAAATCAGGAAAATTCAGTTATCGCTTACAAAATTTAAACTAACTTATCAAAACGCAGTTACCGTGTCATAAAGCATGATATTGCGCACAATCCAACATTACATTGTTTACTATTGTAAACAATTATTATAACGGGTTTCTTTCGTTATCCTTTTCCCGTGATTATTTCATTTCGCACAGCATATTGCGCAACATCTTGTTGATACAGCCTTTTTTCAGATGCTGATATAAACTCTGGGAAATGCCTCTCTGTAAGTCTTAGAGGTCTTGATTTTCTTGGGCGTCTTTTCTTTGTTGCTATTGGCTCTGAATGATTTTTTCTATGAAGCTTTCTTTAGGGGAAGTGCGAAATTCTAAATGGTCATTCCTGCCATCTTATTTTTGTTGGTATGTCTATCCTGTTTAAATGTATCGTTCCATAAATATCCATTTTACGCAAAATGAGGAAATCGGCTAATTTTAGTAATGTGTAAAATTTGTCCGAAGTCAAGCAATAAATAGGCTTGGTCTAAAGGAGAATCAGCTAATAATAATACCACTTGTGAAGTCATTGGCATATTCTTGCATTCGGTATTTAAAACGGTGCTCTTTCCAGTATATATTTTAGATAAATTCAGGTAACCAGATTTCGACTCACATAAAAGATAAAACTTTATTCCAAAACGGGGCCGTTTCAAAGATATATATTGCTTCTATCCAAGTCTTCCTTTATAAATCAATCCGTTTTTCTGGAATATATAATCTGCAGCACTTTTGATCCATGTTGTCGAAAGTTGACTAAATTTTGTTCAATTTTGGACTTAAATATATACTTGGATCGTAATCGTTATTATTAGCAAAATGAAAAATACGTTTTACATTTAGATTTCGTCTTCAGAACATCAGTTTTGGTAAAATTGGCGTTAAAAAATTTTTTCTTGAAGACCAGTACATTTTTTCGTCAAGTTTCTTTACAATTATCCCAAGTATATTAAGAGTTAGAAATATAAGAATCTCTTTAGCTGTAACAGGTAGCCAGGGGTTGGCCTCTACTTCCTGGTTGCTGTTAATCATATCTTTTAGCTTCTCTAACTATTATATGTAATATTTCATAGTCAACGAATAATTTGAAACAATCTAATGCATCAAAAATATTCGTAATTTGAAATGTGCAACCAGGAATTCCCAAAAATAGATATGGCGGCGGTGGAGTATTGAGGTCTTCTGCTCTTAGTTGACAACAGATCCTTACTGTGCTCAAAGTTTCGTCATCAGAACTATCTGTTTCAATTCCGGAATCAATGAAGTCAATAGTCTAAATTGCTTTCCGACAAATTCGCATATTCAAGATCGTCTAAGTTGGTATTCAACACTGTCTTCTAAAAGAAGCAATAAACTAAAATATTTATTTTTTGCGAGAAAATTATATTATACTTACATATAATTTTAACAGACATTTTTTGTACACCAAAATTAGATATCATTTTATTATATTACTTAGCGTATTTGGCACACTATTCGTTGGAAATGTTTTCCAAATTTGTATAGTAAAGCACAGAAAACCATCTAGTTACGATCACAACTCGCGGCGAACTGATGTATCTGGTTAGCACATGTCCAAGTAGTATACATTCACGTGTCCTTTGGTAGCACAAAGTTTGAAATCACCCAAGTCAGACCCGGGCGTGAGCAAATCTATCAAAAGGGTGTGCCCGAGTGTAACTTGTTTATTATAAATATTAAAAATTCCATAGGACATTCTGGTATAATCCAGAATGTTCCATATAACTAATAGTGAAAATGTAATCACAAATGACTCATTAGTTTAACTGATATCTGAATAAATAAATTTAAGGTTTTGGCAATGAGTTATGGCATTGGAATTTATTACAACAGCATTATGACAGAATTTATTCCATACTAACGTGAAATGTACTAAACTTCTTTTTTCTATTTAAATAGCAAATTAAATTCCATTAGATTAGTTTCCTTAAAAATTTTGTCTTATTAATTAGCTGTTATACATAAATAAGAATATAAGAGTTTACTGTGAAATAAATATTTAAATGCATAAGTGTAAATAAATAATTATAATTTAGTGAATATAATAGACCTTTAAACAGTTAATTAGTTTTGCTACAGTACCAAATAAGTTTTGATATGTTAGTTTAGTTAAGATAAAAGTTGAACAATGTCAAGCAATTTCTTTATTACCTTCTAGAAAATTATTGATACGTACAGTTCCACAAAAAACAGAACGAATAAAGTTATAATCGATATTTTAAATTATCTGCCATTGTGTAGGCAACCCCTTTTAACGATTCTTATCACCTTCAAGCGAAGGCAAGTCCTCTTCAGGATGCTGTCAGGATTAGTCCCGCTTCATTTATTCTTTATTTAAGCGGCACGGGAAATTTATGTTTGTCCATTTTATTATTTGGGACAGTGTATCTACACTAGTTAGTTCATGACTTGCTTCTCTATCTATAAATTTACTATTGAAGATTATTTAACAAACAGCGACAATAATTCGATTAACTATTCCATTAGACACAGATTTTATAAAATTGAGATGCACAGTTATTGATGTATTAACTTCATTACATTAGAATTCAATTAATTGATCTAGGATATTCTAAGGAAATTATGGATTTACATGTAGTATTCTAAATGAAAACAACCACATACTGTTTCTACCGAATATAACGAAATTTGAATTGATATGAGGTATTAATGGTGACGCCATCTAATGATACAGTTTGTAATAAAAAGGGAAACCTGTAATTCTGAGTTCGATAAAGACCTCTAACTTACAATTTCTTTAATAAGAGAAAGTATTCTTTTGTTCGAAATTAGCAACAATAATGTTTTATCAAGTATTTCCTTTTAATAGAAATACACTTGGATTATTTGAAGACAAGGGTCGACCATTTTATTAATTACAAATTATTCTAAGAGATTCCAGTAATTATTATAAATTTGTTAATTATAGATTAGATTGTAAATTATTTTTAGTATTTTTTTAAAGAATAGTATTAGAAGTCTGTTTCATACAATATACCGTAATCCATAAATTAATCATGGACAATTATAGTTCCACCTTAAATCTCTAAATAACAAAATAATGTGTGTATTTCGAGATATGTACTTCAAAAGTACAACGCTGCCTATTGTATACAATTGGTTTGCTAATGCAGTTCTCAAAGTATACATAAATTACCAATTCACTCTAGATGCTTCTCCACATAACTCGTTATTCGAAATTAATCCTTAATGAACAATAGCGCTGCAGCATAGAGCTTTAGAGTTAAATGTTTAAAGGTATTGAGTTAAAAGGCATCCAAATATCTAGTATCCAATTATATTGGCAGCATCAGGTTCAAGAACGAGGCATATATTATCAGAAGAATTAGAATAATAATAGCGTTGTTTCTTAAAATAAAAAGCATGTTTGAATTACCCTTTAAATAGTTTGAATTTGTATTATCGACAAATTTACGCAAACCATGGGGTTTATCCTTTATCCACAAAAAACATTTATATATTGAGATAAAGTTATATTTGCAGTTTATTGATTTCACAAAAGCGGGTCCAATTCAAATGTTAAGTTGCGACACAAATTTTATTAAAATGTCCACTCCATTAGCTGTTAAATACGCACAAACATGCATATCCATTACGAAAATTTTAATCTCAACGTTAAACGTTTTTATTAAGGCAATAATTTTCTAAGAAGAATTAAGCTGAAAATAAAATTCATTAAAATCTAGATTTATTCTAAATCTTAGAACAATTATAAAACTACTTACTGCATAAATTATGACAGGTAGCCTTAAGTGTTACTGTTACAGTGTAAAATTCGCTGAAATAACAATCTTAGTTAAAGAATAAAATGTTGAAAACAAAATAATTGTTTTATTAGTAGATAAGTTATTATTTATCATTATTAATATTATTATTACCAGTCCTATAGAGTTTTGTAGTTCAACGGATGCGGCATTTGATGCAACCAATTCTATCCAAAACGTTTTTTTATTTAATCGGCGATACAGCGATGTGTCACGAATAATATTAAAGTGTTGCTATAACTTAAAATGTATTTTCCACTATTAGTTTTTAAGTTGCCAAGTCATTCTGGTGAAATATCCGTATATAAAAAGAGACGCAAAATTTTGTAAAGTTTATGTTCGGCACAGCGGACAGTATCAAATTAAGGGTTAATATTAATTCTACATCAAAACTGTTTTCATCTTCATGTCTGTCTAAAATATGACCATATCTACACTGTTTACGCTTGTACAGAAAAAATTAACCACAAAACAAAATAAATTCAACGTTTATCATAAATAAGGTGAGCAATTTCACTGATGTATCTATAATGAATTAAGGAGTTCTACTTCTTTAACCTAAGCTAACCCAACCTAAACTAAATATAACCTAACCATTGATAAAACCAATCGTTTTATTACATAAAGTTTATGCAATGGCTATTTACTTCATATAATAACATTTTTTATATTTTAACAGTAACATAAGCAACAATGCAGATTGTGACTTAAGTGCTTAGCTTTTATAACTACCAAATTCACTACGGTCATTTGATAAAAAATATTTTTAGACAAACGAGTTGTTGTATTTATTTGTCACTTCGCTATTATTTACTTATAATACCTTGAATATGGAAACGTAAAGCTATCTATAACAGCTGGGGCATTATTAGCGGTGGTTATGGATATGACGGCGTTATAATGATATATTAGATAGTTATTAATTCATCTCATACCAATAATACCCCGGCTGTTATAGTTATAAGTAAGTAATAACAAAGTGACAAATAAAATGTTATATGCACCACTGGAGTTAGTATATGATAATGCACATCGAGCGGCATTCATCCCTCGGACAAAATGCCCTCGGGCGCTATCATCTATGTAACACCCTTGGTGAATAAATAACTATTACATTCTAAAGTTTTTAAATAGTGAAGCTACGAGATCATTCAGACTTTGCCGGTTGTTTTATACTTTGTGCCTACATGTTTTACCATATTAAGTTATTTAATTTTAGGAAGTCTTCCTCAAGCAAGAAGAAAAGGACTTAGAGAAAAAACAAGTTATATTTTTCGACATGGGATGGTTCGATAAGTTATACATCCACCCTAGAGTAATGCGTCAAAGTTAAAAAAATTCTTTCTGTAGCTCCTCAAAACGTTCAGATGTCATGTATTTTAGTTCTTTATCTGAAGAAAATCGGCGACTTCGCAAGTGCTACTTCAGCTTATGAAAGAAATAATAAACTCAACTTTGAGAGCCGCACGAACTTGTCAGGAATCGTGCAATAATGAAGGTTTTTGGGTAAAGTTATTGGGTCTCCTTTGAATATAGTAGCTTTAAAATTTTTATTTTATAAACTGCGGTAATTTTAGGCGCATCTATATGTACCCAATCCAAATAATGTCCTCGTTATCCCAAAAGCCTGTCGTTATTAGCTTCCCTGCAAATGCTTGTGTCTTTGCTTGTTTGGATGGTGCGGATCCCATTTGCATCCATTACATTTAATTTTATTTTTCGGAAATCGCAGTGGAGTACTTATACCTCACCTTCAGCTACAATTTTGAAAAGCCAGCCTTCGTTATGAGCTAAAGCAACCAAGTTTTCTTAGCAGATTTCTTGCCTGCAAATTTTTCTTCAGGAGTCAGGAATTTTCGAATTCCATGCACTGATTAATTCCCAAATCTTTATGCATTAATGTTGAGAGGAAACTTCGCCTATTACTATTTTATTTGAAATAACCGATATTTTGATTCGTTGATCGATTAGCATCATTTCTTCAAGTTCCTTAATATTTAATTTGGACCTTACCTAACAATGTAATCCACTTTTGGGGTGATCTAGAAAGGATACTCTGCTTCATTTGAACTATTTTAATTAGAATTGTTTCTGAAAATATGATGGAAAATTTACTTGACATACAGCAGTCATACGTTCATGTATAATTTTTGGTTGATTGCCTGCTTTGTCAAAACCATTTTGGCGCTTCCATCCCGTAGTTCTAAATCACTAATTTTTACGTATCTATAGCTTGCCAAAAATTACAAGAATGATTTGAGAAAATAATGAAAGTAGGTGTTGGTAGCATGCAAGCTATAGTCCACGACAAGCTTGCATTTTCCATAGTTATTGCACGGAGGGTGCCTGGCAACTTGTCCGACTAACAAAGGCAGAAACGCATTATGATTTCTCAGGAACATCTTTGACGTTTTCAAACTGAAGGAGATGATTTCTCGGAACAGATCATAACAGTCAACGCGTCCTGGATTTATCATTATATTGCAGAAAGCAAGCCGACTGGCAATGAATGGGATCACTTAGGTTCTCTAGCACCGAAAAGATTAAAACGTCAACCATTGCCAAGGAAAGTGATGGCAACAGCATTGTAGGATATTCGCTTGAATATCCCCATTTTTGTAGATTTTTTTAAGAATATTACCGTTAACTGCTTCCATAACTAAAATAAGCTATAAAAACCGAACGACTAGGACTGTTAGATAAATATTTAATTCTTTTACAGATTAACACCGAACCACGCAATGCTCATTTGGCTCAAAATGCAGTATTCTCTTGTTTCCTTGTGATTATCATTTATTTGGTTCACTTAAAAAGTAGTCGAGGTGACAGAAATTTGCATCAGTTGGACAGGTAATTGAAGCAGCGTAAACTTGGCTACGCAAGTAACCAAAACGCTTCTTCTTGACTGCAATTCACAAATCGTCCGGGAGATGGAATAAATGTAGGACAATATTTCGAAAAATAATATGGATTTCATTAATATGTATTTTTGTAATTGTTGCTACAATAAAAAGCCCGGCTCACATCTATACTCCCGTCGCATTTGAAATAAATGCTTATAAATATTTAAAATTCATTTGTAATTACTCTCACAAGGTATGGGCAGACGAGACATAATTATTATTGTTTTTTAAAAAAGCACAATAGAGATAAAGAGATATGTTTGCGAGATTTTAGTGCAATATGCAATATTTTCAGAGATATACATTTTTTAGAAGTTTCAACAATATAGATGATAATCTCGCCAACAATATTCGTAGTTTAGTGGTTAGCCCCTTTGGGCTGTACTTTATTGATCCAAACGTTAGTAATTCATTTTTTAATTTAATTAGTTCTTTCATTCGCTATTTGAATATGAAACTAAAATATATTTAGATTTTAATTATTTTAGTTTATTTAAATTTTAAATTTAGGGACATGCTTTGTTGTTATCGATATGAAGATTTAAATTCACACAGTATTACTATCAATTCTAATTAATTAGTTGAATGAAGATTTTGCTACAGTAATTGGTTATTGCATATTATAATAAACAAATTTTTTGGTAAACTGTGTAATATTTATTAAATTAGCTTTATGCGTTTCCAAAACTTTGAGCTTTTTTTTTCAATAAAAATTGACAATTGAGAACTTTCACCTATTTCTTTTGTAAAAATATAACATGTTGTTAGCTATATTCGTGGTTTTAAACAATTAACAATTTATTGCTTTTAGTATGCCTCAAAAATTTGAATTTCCGAATTTGGCGCCAGGAATACGACACGCGGTCAAATGACGTCATTAGCTAGTAGCCTTCAATGCCAGTAGTTGGGTAACCCGTCTAAATGGCAAATATCTCGAAAACACGTTGGTAAAGTTCCTTTTTGTAAAACACAAATAGCATATGACACTTTAAAAAATGTATAAGTTGTGTTTCGTAACTTATTGTAAAAATAGATACATGTTCAAAATCCTGCATGTTATAAATTTGATTCTAGATCCAATATTAGCTAAGCGAGGCTTTTTCTAATAACACGTAACATCAGTAGGGACCACATTAATAATGCTAACGCATGCCTGCAGCTTACTGGATTGCAATAATTTTTATATGTACCATTATCGTTATCATATCAATTAAAATAAATTACCAGATGATGCTGCACAATCGTAACAGTGAATATTTTCTAGGATTTCATTTATTGCTAATGTTAATTCGGTGTTCTGGATATATCTTTTCTTTTACAATACAACTATTATTGTTACAGAAAATAAATAATAATTACTTAAAATAAGCAGTTAAAATTTTAAAAATAATTTTGCAGTATTTAATTAATTTGTTATAAGCAGCGGTATTCATTTATTTACGCTAGTGCCTTAGCGCCTCTGATTTCTGCTAAATTGTTGAATCGCGAATCATTTTTAAGAAATTCTCCAAGCATAAAAATATCCATTCTGAGCAAGTTGTTGTACGTAGTCTTCACACATCTGTTTTCTATTACTTAATGACCTAATAACTGTTCCTGCACGATTGCTAACGTTAAAGCTAGTTTTACAAAACACGGTGAATCTGATTCGTATAACGTCAAATATGTTGGATATTGTAATAATACAGAATAGACGTTTACGATAATTAAACCGCTTCACACCGATCCAGTATTCCTGCTATATCTTTCATTAATAGTTTTTATGATACAACGGAGATAAAACATTTCTACCGGTATGGAACGCTTTAATTATCGCAAACGCCTAAAAAGAACTAACATATGCGTTTCTATCTATTGGGCCTTGACGTTCGACAATAGCGTATGAATTGGTAAATATTTCAAATTTGTTAACTAGTTTAAAAAACTTTCTGATTATTTTTAAATGTTTTATTATTACAAACGAATTTCTGTGACGATTTACTTTCATTGTTACTAAAAAAAGAGAGCATTTTCCGATATATGAAAGTATCCAATTAAATAAAACAAGAACAGCTGACTGAAACCATTCTAAAACAACTTGCAATGACTTGTCGTGTTTAATAGCATTGTCACGTTGAAGTCGAGGATAATAACTAGAAACTCTTGCTAATATTACCATCTTACTAAAATCGATACATGTTGTAAATTTTCTAAAGCATGTTCAGATACAGTCTACTTTAATTATAGACTAAGTCTGCGAAACCGTTGATGGTCCTTTATTCCAGTAATATCGCTGCGTTTTGTCTGGCCCACATACAATTATAAATAATGACTCTCTTATTGAGTTTTTAAACAAGTTAAATAATATCGATTCTAATATTCAGTTTACCATGCGCTTAGAAACTAACGGAAGTTTACCTTTCGTAGATATTGTAGTTTCTAAAAATTCTAACCTTTGTTAATATTTTAGTATTTACCGAAAACCCACTCATACCAACAGATATCTAATAAGCTGTATAATCATCCTCTTAGTCAAAGATTTGGTATTATTAAAATTTTGGTTCATAGAGCACGAAGAATTTGTAATCTTTCTGTTTTGAATATTGAATTGGATAACGTAGGAAGTCATTTACAAGGAAAATGTTATTCATTAAATGAAATTAGTAATATTATTTCAAAAAAAAGAAGTTCTAACAATAATTATATGTTAACTACAAGTACTACTTACTTGCTATATATATTTAAAACCAGCTAAAGATTCTAACGATCCTTTATTATCTTCTAACATTTTTAAATTGAGCTGATCTTATGGTAAAGTATATGTGCGTCAGACAAAGCGCAGTTTTATTACCAGAAGAACTGAGCACCAACTGTTTTGCAAACTTCTATAGATACCCACTAAGTTGGGCGCCAATTGTTACAAGGGGGTTACCCCTTGAACTACTCACGAGCGCTATGCGGCCACGTCCCCTCTGCTTCGTTCTTGTAGGTCTCTGGCTGTCGTGAAGGCTACTGCCAGCTAGTTCTTTATAAAAGAGGAGCTGGACAGTAGTTTTGCGCGCACTCGTCAATGTTTTATTCTTACGCTAACTAGCACGATACTAAGCTATAGTGTCTAGTGTAAATAACAAGAAATTATAACTATGAGTTTGAGTTTACTAGCACGATACTAAGCTCTAGTGTCTAGCGGGGAATAAACCAACTAAAACTATACTAAGGCACGATAACTAGGATCACGTGTTTAATGTGGAACTAACTAACTAATCGATAACTAATGTATGATTCCAAGTTAACTGGGCACGATAACTAGGATCAAGTGTTTAATGTGGGACTAACTAACTAATTGATAACTAATGTATGATTCCAAGTTACCTGGGAACGATAACGAGGATCAAGTGTGTAGAATAAACTAATTAAATGCGATTCCAAGCTAACTGGGA
The DNA here is from genome assembly GCA_024586415.1 of Phrixothrix hirtus. NCBI lineage: Eukaryota > Metazoa > Arthropoda > Insecta > Coleoptera > Phengodidae > Phrixothrix > Phrixothrix hirtus. The sequence continues at coordinate 11,819 of JAHWXV010147805.1, forward strand.
ATGATAGCGAGATTCGAGTGTCTAGTGTAGAATAAACTAACAAAATGCTGCTAATGTTGATTACAAGTTAACTGGGCAAGATAACGAGGATCAACTGTCTAGTGTATGTTATGAAAATGTGTGAAACGGAGTCAATAGT
>JAHWXV010147855.1:0-11583 GCA_024586415.1 Phrixothrix hirtus
AACAACAAACTTGTACCGCGATGACCTTGTTCCCTACATAAATAAAAATATTGTACTCGATTCTAAATAGCTTTGTATGCATTTGTCTGTGTTATTTACAAAGCGGACTACCCCTGCACTATAAAATGGACCCAACTGTGATTATCAAAATTATGATATTTCGCGCTTTTGAACAGTCACTGACATCTAGCATACACTTTTGAAATATAATACGATTTCCTTCGACACCATAAGAAGTGTCTATCTGAGTCTATAAAATCAATGTTTATAATTTTTGAGAAAACTTTTCTGGAAAAAAAAGACATGTTTCTGGACATGTCTTTAATTTCAGCTAGAGCCCTTATTTTTATAAATTAAGAAAGCACATTTGGAATGTGAAAAGTCCAGGCATAGCTGTGAATTCACAGCTACAGCATGCTCAAAATATACCTACAAATCTGAACTTCAAACTCAAAAAAATATCCACTTTTCAAATAGCATTTCTATATATTTTTTATGATTATTGTAACTTGTCATAAACTCTACAACATTTGTTAAATATATGCTACACCTATTCTCAATAGTTTTAAAGATATTTCAATATTTCCTGCTTTTTATTGAAAGCTTGATTTAATTGGAGTCACCTTGGAAAAGCAAACCATTAAAGCAAAATAATATTTATATTGGAACATAACTATATGCAAATGTCAAATACCTATAAAGTAAGATAGTTCAACGACAAACACATAGTTAATGAAAGTTCTAATTTTAATGTTTATATTTAATGTTCAAATAAGTGCCCATCTTCTTGAATGCACATATTCTATCATCTGAGTATAAACTCTCGTACTCTATATAACATTTCTGGCATTATAGATCTACACATGCATCTTATTCTCTCTTGCATGTTTTCTTTTGTAGTAGGCTCATCAACATGTAACTTGTCTTTAATATAACCCCAAAAGAAAAAGTCTAATGGAGTCAGATGGCAAGATCTGGGATGTCATGCAATAAAACCTTCACGTCCAATCAATTTCCCCTGATAATTTTCATCTAAAAACAGTGTGACATATTCTGTCTTTCATCAACATTGAGTGTATTAAGGACTCTAGGTAGCTCATTGCGCAAAAAGTTGAGATAGGTGGGACCATTTAATAACCCATTAAAGAAATAAGGTCCAATAACGTGATCATTGAAAATACTATTCCATGCATTTATCGATCAATGAATTTGCATTTTTACTTTTCGTATCTAAGCTGGATCGTGCATTGAATAATAATACATATTGTGGAGGTTTACAATACCATCACTTTTAAAAGAAGCCTCATCTGAAAACATTATTTTTGACAAAAAATTCGCATTTTCTTGAATTTGCTTATTTATAAATATTACAAAATGTTACCTGTCTTTCGAAATCGTTATCATGCAATTCTTGGTGTAACCCTAAATGGTATGGATATTTATTTTTTTTTGTAATTCTATTAATTGTAGATCGTGAGGGTTTAACTAATCTACTTAATTCATGGCTGCTAATATGCACATTTTCTTCAACATGAAATAAAATTTCCAATTCTTTGTCTTGTCTGGCAGCATTTCTATTAACAACTTTACATTTTGGATAATCAACACTGCCACTAGCATTAAATCTCTCCATTAAATTTTGAAATGCAGCTTTAGTAGATGTACGTCTTTTGGGATATTCCATTTTGTAAACCTTCTATGCAAGAAGGCAATTTTTCTCAGCTTTCCCTAATAGCTAGATCATATCTATTAATTCGTTTTTCAGATAATTCATTTTAAACACAACTCATAATCAGTAACAATAAACAACAAAACTTATTTCTAAATGTTACATCAGATTTAACATGATAATCTTCTTTTGTTTTCTATGGCGACTACAATCTATTTAAGCTTTCAATAAAGGCAACAGGAAATATTAAAAAATCTAAGTATCTCTAAATCTATCGAGAATTGGTATAGCATATATTATTTAACAAACAGTTTATGAGAAGCGACAATAATCATAAAAAATATATAGGGGGTGCTATTTAAAAAAGTAGAAATTTTTGAGTTTGAAGTTGTTCAGCTTCGTAGGTATATTTTGAGCATGCTGTATCTGTGAATTCAAATATTATTTAATTATACCCTAACCCTATTTTTGGACATTCCATATACCAAATGTGCTTTCTTAATTTGTAAAAATAAGGATGCTAGCTGAAATTAAAAACATACCCGAAAATATGTTTTTTCCAGAAAAATCTTATTATCTCAAAAACTATAAAGTTTAGAAATTAAAAATTCCTAATAAAAACGTTTGTGGATTTCATGCTGAATACAACAATTTATTGGTTTATATAGTGTTCCATTTAAAAAAATCGAACTTTTTGATTACTACTTTTAAAGAACATTGCATAATACTCAATATTTTTAAAATATGCAAAATTTATAACTGTATGACTCAAGAAATATTGATTGTTAGAAAACTTTACCCAACGACTATGAAATTACTTTACTCTATCGTCAGGACACTCTATACGCTCATCTTTACAAAGATCAAAATCCGTTCTTTTGCACATGTCTGCAATGGACAATTAAATTTGGGTTAGTTACCACTCCTATTAAGGTACTATTTGATAGCCCTTAACACGTTAACCACAATACAACGTGCCGGTCATCGTACACTTATTTGTATTTGTGCTATATGCCGGCTAGTTATTGTATAATGAATCAATATTTCCAAGTGCTTAGTTAATGCTGGCTTGTACATGATGTAATTAAATAAAATTGTCTGGCCCAGCAAAGGTGTCTTTAATTATTATATGGGTTGGCGTACGACGCTTCGCTGGCATATGACGTACAGCATCATCGGAAAGATTGTGCGCAATTACATATCATTTGAAACTGTTTTTTATTATATCATGCTGTTATAGTTGATATTAACATCAATTTTCAAATTCCAAATAAATGATAATTGGTGGTGCCAACCTCAAATTAGTTATAATCAGATTTTTAAGAAACCAGATGTAACAGTTGCAATTTTATAAATTTCTATAATAAACTGCAAAAACAAAACAAATAAGTGAATAAGTATATGATAAAAGTTAATACAATTCCTAAACCTGTATAAATAAAACTGCAGCCTAAAGATATATATGACAGCCGGCTGCTGTAACGGCGCCTTAGCAATCTTGATTAACTATAAGTCGTACGACAGCCAGCGGTCATTTTATAATAAATAATAAAAAAACAATAATTTAAAAAAATTAAGTTGTTTTAAATTAGTTGTGTATGTTTATTAAGTTGACTATGTTAAAATATAGTTACAGCCTATGAAAGATGAAAGATGCATACTTAAGGCAGCAGTTAACGTGTTAAAGTAAGAAGACTTGTTGTAAATCCATTAGTATTGTCATAAAAAAATCAAAATGAATATTTACTAAAAGTTTGGGGTTAATATCTCCCTTCAGGGACAGTTGGATGATACAAAAATACGTGTCCCGTGCTTTTAACCATTCTTTTTGTATACCAAATTTCATTAAAATTGGCAAGATACACCTGAGACGGTTTCCTTGTAATATGCAAAAATTATTTAACCAAAATAGTTTATTTAATGTATTTTTTGCCATACCAATTTATTAACAGGGTTACAAGATTACATTGTTATATGCACCATGGATTACAACTAAGAAGTCGTGGTGGTTAAACATTGATCAAGTCTAAAATGGTATGGTACTTTTAAACTATGTACTCTCTTGGTCAGTTTTCTATTTTACAGTTCTTGACTATTAACAAAATTATAAATATTGAATCCTAACATCCTTGCCCCAATAACAGCACATTTTAGTAACCATCTTCAATTTTAAAAGTTATTAAAGAAGTGCAGACAGAAATGTGCCTTAAAAATTACTGTGTATAAATATTATACAGGGTGATTTTAGAATATTCCAATAAACTTGGATTATGCACAGAGAATAATTCTAAATCTAGAGAGAAAAATTGTTTTAAAATAATTCCTTGTCGTTTCCAAAAATAATGCTAACAAACTGCTAAAGAACTGTTTGAAAGCCACTGCAATAACAGAACAGCTGAACATATTATCATTTCAAGTAAATAAACTATAAATACATACATAACGCAGTTGTTGTCATTCTAAAATGGTAAATGTACATAAATCAGGGATTTATGATGACACGTTCATTTCCAAATGTATATAATATAAAATTATGTATTTTATCAAACACTGTTAGTGTTAATGTTTTTTATTAATTGTATTAATTGTCATTTTTGTGTGTTCATTAATGTAATTTCATTTAGTGTTTATGTAATAATGGAGAGCTTAACTAATATTGAAATGACGGTCATTATTATAATTTTGAACATTTCTTGAATTTTAAAAAAGGAAATACCAAAATTGTTACTTATAAAAATCTGACTATGGCCTTCAGTCTTTTGCCCTTGTAAACTACAAATGAATAAAAATGTTGAGCATTGATATCAATGACCTATGTAATATTCACATGAAATAAACATGCACATTCTGTAATTTGTAGAACGCTACATCATACTTTCAAAATATTGCAATACATATTTTTCAGAAATGGCACAATAGCAGACATTTTTTTCTTATTAATTATTTAAAGCCAACTGAAACAGTGCTTAATCTAATGCATGTTGCATAAATCAGTGTCTCACCACCATCAATGTATGTCTAAAGGTCCCTATACATCTTTGGTTTTATTATCAATTTTACTCATAGCATCCAAAACTGACTAATTTAACGGAAAACATGCATAGTTGGTGTTAGCATCAAATATTGTAGTGTTTTATCAAAATTCTTTGTTTAACTGCATACCCCCAATTTAATTTTGAAAGTAGAAGAGAAGATGCCTAAAGTTTTTGGAACTCGGAGCATTAATTTTAATATAAATAAGTAAAAATTATGATATCACACTTGCTTCCTCCAACAAAATTAAACCCAACCAGGATTTCACACATTCCAGATTTCTTACTTGATTTTGCCCTACACACATTCAAATTTTATCAGTACACTTTTGCATGATATAGGTTACAACCGACACTAAAACCAAAGATGCATAGTAACCTTACATTATACATCTTACCATTTTAGCTTCAAATGCTGGCACTTCGATCGATTCAGTTTTTAAGCCAATTTTAAATGCATCATTTTCTTCCTTTTCGTTTTTAATTTTTATAGCTTTAAATTTTTGTTTTCTACGTTTTCTCCGTTCGTCACTACTTGAACTTGATTCGGATGAACTGGAAGACGATGTACTTGAAGAATCAGAATCAGACGAACTTGATGAAGATGAGCTACTTGAACTACTGCTACTGGATTGTTTTCGTCTGCGTCTTTTAAGATTTACTTTACGAGATTTTTTATCGGATAAAGAAAATATTTTCATTTGATCTAGTTTTATTTTTCTGTTAATTTTGGATTTCTTTTGTTGGTATGATTTTGCCGAAGTTTCTTCATTTAATTTCGAGCCAAGAGCTTCCATGAATCGTTCATATTCATTTTCCAGACGTTCTGGTTCTTTTGTAGTTTCTTTGGAAGATTTTCGAGGTGATATTTCAAAGTTGTCCATTATAGACGACATGTGATTATCGTGTTTTTCTTTTCTATGTGGTTTTTTTTCTAAATATTCTTTGCTTTTTTTTTCAATGAATTTAACACCTTTAGTAATTTTTTGTCTAGCATTGCAGAGTTCGCGAATTATTTCATTATTGCTTAATTTTCTATCGACTTCATCCTCTGAAATATCTTCCATCCACTGATTACTTTTTAAATTTTTTAATTTGTTAATTGTTTGTTCATGTTCAATTTTTTCGTGTTTGTCAGGATTTTTGTTATGTTTTTTATCAGTCACAACTTTAAGGTGATTTTGTTGTTTTGGCGACACTTTGGTGTCCTTTACTTTGATATCCTTCACTTTATCTGCAGCAATAACCTTCTTTTCAGTGACTTTATTGTCAAACATTGTTTCAGTTATCTCTTTGTTGCTTAAGTTTTTATCTGCAACTTCACAGCTATCCCAACGATGTTTTGTCCGAATTTTCTTAACTTTATTTAAACTTTCTTCACTACTTAATATATTTATTTCTTCATTATTTTTCCACTGTTTCTTTTTTACTGCAGTTGTAGATTTATCTATTTCTTGTTCAGCTTTTACTTGACTGTGTTGATTTAAATCGAGTTCACTATCTATAGATTTTTCAAGTAAAACCATATCATTTTCTTTAGAATGCTTATGTTGGTGTCGGTTGGGTAATAAATTGATATCTTCTTCAGACCTATATGTTTCCTGCCGTCTTTCACTCTTTCTATTTCGATTATTTTCGTCTACATGTAAATATCGCTGCCTTTCTAATTCCATGAATTTACGTTTTTCTATTTCCAATTTTCGTCTTTCCTCATTTAGTGTTCGCCGTTCTTCCTCAAGAAGCCGCTCTTGTACTTTAATTGTAGAATAATCATCTTTTTCCCAAGAATCTTCTGAATACACAGCATAAGTGTTTTTATTTATTGCTGTCCTTGAGTTAAGTTCGGGCGAATTTTGATACTTCCCCCAATTTCTTCTAAAATTTCTTATATGCAGTGGCATTTCAGGGAACGATTCAAGAAATGGTTTAGGATTGGGAGAATGTTCCCTAGATCCTCTTATAAACCTCCTTTCTTCTATAATGCGATGTCTAAATGGTGAAAAATCTTTTTGAGAATTATAATCATTTGATAAAGGTGAAGAGTATTTATTATGTAAAGGAGATAAATGTCGATACGGAGAAGTTTCCACAAAATCGTCATGATGTCGTTTATCTGACCATCTCGTTTGAGGTGATTTATCTGGAGATTTATCTTTCCTATATCTATCTCTGTATGGCGATTTTACAAGCGGTATATTTGCGAAATCTTCATTAATCATTGCGCTCTCCATATCATCACTTTCCCAAGACTGATTTATAGAAATTGATTGATTTAATAGTTCAGATGATTTTGTTGAACTAGTTCTTAATTCTATGTCACTTTCCCAGTTTGAATGATACTCTTCAGTATCAGGAGTACCGGGTTCTTTTTCAAAACTAGTAGATTTGTTTTCAAGTTCAAGTGTTGCACAATTGTCATCTGTATGTTGTATCACTTTTTCTACAATTATTGGCAAATGAACAGAAGATTCATCTTCTTCCTTTTTGCTTGATGAATTGTTTTCTTGTAAATTATTTTCATCAAGATCATCTTCTTTGTATTTCTTTAATTTATTTGATGAATCTTTTTCTTCTAAATTATTTTCACCACATTCGTCTATTTTGGACTTCTTTATAAATTTATTTGATGAAACTTTTTCTTCTAAATTATTTTCATCAATTTCACCATATTTGGGCTTGTTCTTTAATATATTTAATGAATCTTTCTCTTCTAAATTATTTTCATCTAATTCATCTATTTTGGACTTTTTTTTAAATTTATTTGGTGAACCTTTTTCTTCCGACTTATTTCCACCAAGTTCATTTTCTTTGGGTTTCTTTTTAAATTTATTTAATGAATTTGTTTCTTCCGAGTTATTTCCACAAAGTTTATCCTCTCTGGGCTTTTTTCTAAGTTTATTAGATGAATTTGTTTCTTCTAAGTTATTTTCACCAAGTTCATTTTCTTTGAGTTTCTTTCTAAATTTAGTTGATGAATCTTTTTCTTCTAAATTATTTTCACCAAGTTTATCTTCTTTGGATTTCTTTTTTAGTATGTTTTTATTGAAATTTTGTTTTAAAACATTTTCATCTTTTTGTATTTGTTCTAAATCTTCCTTATTCGATTTTTTAATTCTATCTACATTAATGTCTTTTACTTTAGTTGTTTTTTTATTTTCTTTCCCATGACTCTTAACTTTGCTTTTCTTACCTTTAACTTTTTTCTTCTTTCTTTTACTTTTATCTTTGTTCTTTTTATGTTTTTTATTTTTAGATTTTTTCAGACATTTATGTTTAATTTTCTTTGCCAGCTTTTTCTTCACATGTTTATTAATTTTAATTTCATCTTCATCCTTAATTTCTGGTTCTAAACTGTTGCCCATGTCTGATATTTTCTCATTAATAGCACTATTAGTTTTTGCTTTTTTTACTTTAATTTTTTTTGTTCTTTCATTAATTGTTTCTTTGTCTTTCACAATTGCAATTTCATCTTCTTCCACTTCATCTTGATCAGAATAGTTTTGCAAAAATGACAGTCCTAAACTGGATTCCAAAATAGTACATTCTGTTTGATTTTCCACACTACTTAAGATAGCTTTAGGAAACCACTTTCTAACTTTTGCTGACGAATTTGAATCATAAGTGCTAAAAGTCAATACACAATTAAATATACAAGTTCTATAAATATATTTCTTACATAAGATGTGAACAATTAGTAATTTGTTTGAAAATATCACAAAATGCCTTTGGAACATATTCAAGAATGCATCGCCTCGAATAACAATCATTAGGCATAGATGATCGAACACTATATGGTACTTTTGGTATTTTATTTGTAAACCTAAATAAATAATTAATTTTAACACAAAGTAACAACCTCACAACAACTTACCTTAAACAAATAGCTGGAATTGTTTTATCTTTTCCATTTACATCTTTCATTACCAGTTCATTTAATGGAAGAGAAGGAGTTTGAAATAAAAACTGTTTTCTAAAACTGTAACAAACTTAATCAAGCATTATGGACTTTCTTAATAACTTACTCATTATATTCGTCATCTCGAATCCTATATTCTCTATATTTCAAATTAGATAAAGTTTCAAAATCAAATCCTTTTGTTACAAGTTCATTCCAGCTTTCTGGATACTTCAATTTCTCCCAACTCTTCCTAGATTTTTCTCTACTTCTACTTCTACTTCTATAATATTTTCTGCTATGCCGTCTGCGTCTTTCTAAAAATACACATGAACATAGTGAGTAACAGTTGTTAATTGGTAACTTATTACACTAAGAATAATCGATTGTTTACAATTCAGTAAATTTAATGCGTATTATAAAATAGGTGATAAGATCATCAGTAGTTAATTTTACATCTGACAGATATTTTTGAATGTAAATAATTAAATGCCTATACAAAAGTTTAACTTAAACAGTATAAATTTGTTCTTGTTAAACTCTCATGCAGGTGTACCTTTAATATTTACTCTTGTAGGGACATGATACTCAGTGCTGCTTCTAACATTCTTGCAACATCTTTGTGTTCCCGTTGTTTCTGTTGTCCATAAATAAATAAGTATTGTAAAATACTTTTATACTAAATTTATTAATAGAGTGAAAATTATAGATAAACACTATAATCGTTGGTGAAAGTAATATACCAGGTACAAGCTTCGAATATAAATTAAATGTGCACATACATGATATGAAGGGGGACATGATGATGTACCAATTATCATGCCATCTTGTGACACATCAAATGGTAGGTCTTATGAAGTATTATCTAGTAATGAAACAAAAATTAAAATCTATTTGATTCATCTTCAAATTGCTTCGGAGGAACACAATACAATACACTAAAACCATTTTTTTAATTAAAATAGCTTAATAAATCTAAATCCAAAAAAAACTAGAAACTTGAAAACATAAAATTGATCAACAATAATAAAATAATAAACAAATAATAATAGCAATGAAAATAAAAAATGAAATTTTTAAATAAATACATTATAAAATAAACAGAAAACGAAAGATGATTCATACAAAAATAATCATTAAATGATTATTATGTTGTGTTCAAAATGAGCACCATTCATATCCAAGCAATAGTATAATCGGTTCTCGAACTCTTGCCTCATTTTCAAATGTCCCAATTGTAATCGCCCGACAAGTTTAAATTATTTGATTCTTAAGTTCCTCCAAAGATGTGGGCCCACTAAAAGAAATCTAGTGAAGTCAAATTAGGGGATCTTGTGAACCATTCTATCGTCCTTGTCTGCCAATCCATTGTCCAAGAAATCTTTCATTCAAAAACTCCCATACAGGTAGAACATAATGAGGTAGGGCACCACCTTGTTAAAAATGTAGAAGTCTTTCTTCTAAATGGATGTAATCTTCTTCATCTTCATTATTTTCTACTACAGTGAAACCTCTCTACTGTGGACACCACGGGACAATGGCAAAGTGTCCATATTAGGGAGTGTCCACATAAGGGAGGTATACCTTCAAAATTAAAAATATTTTCCCGGAGCCATCCTAACTGCACAAAGTAAACTTGTAAACCGATTATTAAATGAAATTTTACCTTTGCATTACTTTTGAGCACCAGTCAATTGTACAAATTTATTTAAGGTTTAATACATAATAAGCTAGGTTAATACTGAAATTTTAAAATGTGGTAAACCCTTTCAAAGAACTACGTGACCGCTTAGCGAAATTACGAATTTAGTTAATTGCAAATTTAAATAAGCTACATAACTTAATAGAGCAGCATTGTAATGTGTAAAACCTTTTCAAAACCCTTCAATGCTCCTATCTGACATAATCCGTCTTGTGTAAACATTATCATAGTTTTGACCATAACTGTTTATAGAATATTGTGATACAGATATTTTAGATCATTAATTTCCGTAATTGTATTTATTTTTATTTAACTTATTTAATTGCTTATTGCATCCATGTATATTGGTGTATATATTTCTCGTTTAATTGTTTTATTATTAAATTATATTCTTTTATCTTGAGCGTTTTTGTTCAAGACAAGAGCATAAAGAGGTCTAGATTCAACTAGATGATATCTGAGCTACATGCAAAATAAATTTGAAGTTTGAGGTTGTTATTAGAAATAAATTTAACATATTGCTAACCTCTCAACTTATTAATTACCAATTATGTAATAGCTAATTGTCAAGTCAGCAACGACCCTGCAACAACCTGAAAGTCAATTAAATTATATTAAGAAATGTACATACTTAATATGTACTAATAATTCAGCTGTCATTAAAGAAATTAACAGGGGAGATTAACAATAATGAGTTTTCTTCAGAAAAATTTTTGAATACCTTTCATTGAATTCCAAAGCTTGTTAAAGGTTAAAATAAATTACATGTTGTATTTTACTAAAAAGTTGTCCACAATAGAGAGGTAAATTGACAACTTGGGTCAGAAAAGGATGTCCATGTCCATATCATAGAGTGTCCACAATACAGAGATTTTATTTTCTATATACTCTCATGTAAATGATTTGGGATAACAGAAAGTATCCAAAATAAGGGAGTATCCACATACGAGAGGTGTACACAGACGGAGGTTTCACTGTATATCTATTATTAAATGATGAATATTAGTTGATAACATGTCTAGATAGTGTTCCATTTAGGTTTTCTTCTAAAAAGGGAGGTTGATGAGGTCATCAATTAACACAAATAATGATATCTAAGAATTCAAAAAATGTTACATAAGAATTCCTAGATAATTAAGTAGAAGTAATTTTAATGTAATAAATGTAAATATCAGTGGCGGCTCATTCTAAAGGGCACAAGGGCACATGCCCACTTAATAAATTAGCATGTCATTCAGTCAGTCTATTATTTTAATTTTACATAGATTTTTATTTTATAACGGAT
>JAHWXV010147868.1:0-17004 GCA_024586415.1 Phrixothrix hirtus
CTTGTTTACGTAAAACGTGTCGGTTTGTAGCTTTGTACTTTGTTAACACTAATCGTTTTCTTAATGCGACAAGTCGGCAAACTTTTCAGGTATTGTTTACATTTTGCTGGTTATTCAAAGCGTCACGATTTTTGTGAAGACCTGTTTGTTTAGCTTACTGCTTCTCGTATTAAATTTTTACTTATCCAAAATCTTAAAATTATGTTTCTAACTATTTAAGTTTAAAACTACTTTATTTGTATCTATAAATTTTTATATACATTTATTTTATTAAATTCGCAGATATGTTGCTGATCATTAATCGTATTTAATTGATGACATCAACAGCATCAAGATGTAACATTAAATCTACAATTTCTTTTCTCTTTCTTTTTTGACATAAATATACTGTTAAAATATTAAACGCATAACTAACATAATTACTTTCTAGTTTTAAAATTAACATTAATGCTTAAGCATTAATTTAAAACACGTTACTAAATTTAAAGAACGCACCTGTGTATCACAATCAATAATTTAAAAGAAAACGTTTTACAGCTAAGCTGGGTTTTATTTAATCCTCAACATTTCATACCTGGCGATAATCTTGAAGAAATGGTATTGCAATACCAAGGGGTTAAAGTGCCTCTTCTGATCTCGAGGGAAAAGTTTATTTCTCGAGAGATAAAGAGAGAAATGAATTCTCAAGGGATTAAAAAGCACATGCGTTTTTGCAGTTGCAATATCTGAATAATGCGCTGGTGTAGTATCATCGTGAAACAAAACATTTTTATGTACCAAATTTCGCCGATTTTCTTTGATTTTTCCATTCAACTGGACCTACAATAATGAATAATACTCATCCGTTATTGTTCTGCATTTTTGAATGTATTCAATGAAAATTATTCCTAAGGCATCCTAGAAAACGGTTGCTGTGAGTACTAGCCAATCGCACCACTTTTTCCCTTTTCAATGCACTTGAACTAGCTGCTACCAATTTTTTCGATTGTTATGTGGTTTCTGGAGGATATTGACGCGTCCAAGTCTCATCAACAGTCATAAATCGACGCAAAAATTCCGATGTAGTATGCTTAAACGGTTTTAAGCAATATTCCGAAGTCATCGAATAATTACGATTTTGATCCACTGCTAATAAACGTGGCACCTATCTCGCAAAAGCTTTTTATATCCAAATCGTCATGTAAAGTGGAAACCACTGTACCAATCGGCTAGTCTAAAGTCTCCATAATCTTACACGCCTTCACTCAACGATCTGCCAACACAATATCGTACACTTTGCTATCATATCTGGTGTACAGGTATCTTTTGGTCTGTATAGCCACCATAAAATCATTAAACCACATATGAATTACTTTAATTGATGGAGCAGAGTTTGGATAATATTTGTCAAGCTTTTTTTCGTTTCTCTTATTATTTTTCCAAGCATAAAATACTGTTTACTGAAACCGCGAAAATCCTTTTTCCAATTTTTGAAACGAATATAAGTTGCTTACTTTAAATGGCTGTTAAATATAGACTAATCGACAGTTATACTTGAGAATTGGTATGATGCCATTTAGATGAATGTGTTTTAACGGTATAATATTGATTTCATTCTCGGACACCATCTCTTACATTTTTACCTGAACTATTGAACTTGCTTCGAATATCTATAAATATTTTTTTAAAAATCGCTTCGATGAATAACAGGAAGCGCTATAGACAAGTTAAAAATTGCTAGTAAAGTAATTAGTGAACATGACGGAGGTATTTAAATTAACTCGGTAATGTTAGGATTCTGTTATACGATGATGATAATTTAACATACCGTAAGAGTCCTCAATGACCTTATTGAGTAATATCGTGATAAAGATAGAATGCTGTTTACTATAGCTAAAACAATTTATTTTATTTACATTATTAATTTTTTGACAATTATGAAAATATTTATTTAACACTGAACATAGTCATAAGTATAACACAATATTCTTAATAATATAATTTAATTATACAATTTTCGAAATAATTCTTAAAATATATTTCAGAATATGAATCTGAACGCAGCCTTGTTGAAAATAGCATTTATTTTTAATCACATGGTTCTCAACGCTATGACAGCGCGAACTTTGGCGTGCGCCTGTTCTAGTTCAACAAATATACCCGACAAGAGCGAAAATGATGCTATATAACTTAATGGACCCCTGAAAAATATTCCTCACCCTACTCTCATTAAAGTACTTACTTAGATATGTACTAAACTACAAAAAAGTTGCAAACCATTGATTTACATTTATTTTGAACGAGGCTTGGCTCAAATCTGTAACAATTAAATACAAGAAAATGGTTATATATATAATTATGAAATTAGTTTATACATAAAAAAATATAATTTTTGTTTTTTTTTCAATAAAACTATAAAAGAACTGTACTTCAAAATCTTTTCAAAGCTGTAAAGGTGACCACTGCAACTTGAATTCTTTCTAAACGTAGATCACTGTTTATGCTTTGTTCATTAGGAATACATATTATGTGTAGGCAGGCCTAGAACAGCCGAGTTACAATTGCTGCTAACTTCATATTTCTAAAACATTTTTGATGTGCAGTTTTTATTACAGAAAAAATAAAACAAAATTTTTAGGTTAAAATGAGGGGAACACGATAAGTTTGAAATGTTATTGTTGGCATTTTTACAATTTTAAAAAATTTTTTGCGTTGTAGCGTTTTATAAGAAATCTGAATAAAAGTTTCCATAATTTGGAGTTGGAAAATGTGTGATTTTCGTGCTTTTGAGAACACTTTTGTCTTATAGTCTTTTTATTAACAATATCATTAATTAAAATATAATACTTACCGTAAGACAATGTGCAAGGCGTTGTCAACTTAAAACTGAGTTATTCTATTTTCTTAGGTGCATTGAATTATTAGAATACAAATTAAGAATAATTGCGGTAATTAATTTGAAATAAAGTTTCTGCAATTTTTATATACAAATTTGATGATCTCTTTTAAATTCCGAGTGTCAACTTTCTAATGAATAAAGTTAAAAAATGAATACTAATGAGAAAACGTTTTACCCTGCCTCTTTTTCATTTTACCTTTTAATCCAATATGTCATTATAAAATTATCATTGATTCAAGAAGACATCCCTTTAATCATTAATAATAAATAATAATTACGTGATATTCTAGGAACTTATGTAACCCAATGACCTACTTTTTAATGCATAGGACCTGCGTGTAACCAACAAATAGTACTTAGAAGACTAATCCAATACAATTGGGGGCATTCGGGCTACTTTTAACTGTAGGATTTTAGGAAAATCGTTACGTATGTGAGAAAATGCTTGCATAACATTTTATCATTTCAGATACTTTTCTATTTATCAAAAGTTATGCAAAAAATGTGCTTCTAAGTTAGTATGTATGATTTATAACAGGTGTACTACTCATGAGGTTGTTTGATAATTCTACACTATATTATAATTATAATAATTCCATTACAAAATCCTACAATACGTTATCTATATTAATTGCGTCTTATTTTCTTTTAATTGCTCCTGTTAAGTTGCTCTTCTTAGAAAAATTGATATGAAAAATTGAAGAGGGCGTCTGGATATATAATTTTATTTTTAGACTGTTCTATTCACACAGCCAATGAATTAGCTACAGTTTAAGGTGCAAACGTGAAATATTTAGTTAATATTCAATTTAAACATTTCTTTTAAATTTAAATTAGAAAATTTACCAAATAAATCCATATAAAATAATTTGCAAGTCACCGTTCAATTTCAATTGTCATTAAATTGAGTAAGAGCGCTTTGTAATGATAAATGTTTGCTGAATTCCTAAACATTCATCTGGTAAAACCAAAGATGAGAGGTTAAAGCCACAAAAATTACACCTTTGCATTTTTATGTTGCAGGAGGAAGGAGAGGCGTTTCTAAAGTGTTCAATATTGGCGTTTCCCGGAAGGTGAGTATGTAGACAATGCTATCGATAATTCATCTAAGAATTTAAAAAATTGGGCGTCAGATCCTTAGTTCTCTTATTAATTGTATAAATACTTACATTTCATTGCATCATAATTTTTACAACATAACATTAATTCCGGTTTAACATTT
The DNA here is from genome assembly GCA_024586415.1 of Phrixothrix hirtus. Classification (NCBI taxonomy): domain Eukaryota; kingdom Metazoa; phylum Arthropoda; class Insecta; order Coleoptera; family Phengodidae; genus Phrixothrix; species Phrixothrix hirtus. Next base: position 4,101 of record JAHWXV010147868.1, read on the forward strand.
CTTTTGAAGAAAATTCATTTTTACCCAGATTGCGAGCGCTTAACGATATAAAATTGATTTTCTTTATACTTTTATGATAATCTTTTCTATGTAAATTTCATTAAATATTTATAACGACACGCACAATGAATTTGATATTGCAAAATAATGCAATGATTAAATTCGTTAAATGCAGTTGTTACGTATTTCAAAACGAAAAATATCTTAGGGTTGTTATTAAATATTACCATATTTCTTAACAGGTTTAAAATTTATATAAGTACTAATTATTTTTAATAAACAGTTCACTCCAACGCATAAATTAATGCCAATGAATTATTAACATCATATAGTCGTTATGCATTAACAAATACAGATAGTAGTGTTAACGTATGCATAATTACTACTTAGACAGAATCCAATGTCTATGAAATTACAATACAAAGTGTATGAGTTTCCTGTCTTATCTCATACTTATTAACAATATTTATATTTTGAAATTGACAAAACTTAAAGATATAATATTCTCTAATAGGATCATCTTGGTAGTTCCCTATATCTTAATTAACTTAGCACTTAAAATTACTTATAAAATAAACTAAATGAAATCAATTTTCTTATTACATTTATATGTATTTATATTTAAAGATACTCGTACCAAAAATATATTCTGAATTGACGTTAAATTTCACTGTTACATCGAATTCACCTCATATTCATTTTAACTTCTGAATTTTTCTCATTTATCTAACAGCAAAAATGTAAATAGTCATAGTAACGTTGCAAAAATGTTTCGTCTTGACTGTAATAATAATGTTCCCTAAAGGATACTAAAAATGCAACGACTGAAGTAATACATTACAAACATAAACGCTATCTTATTATGCGTAATATTTATAATATAGTTAGAGTATGTAGGTCCTATATTACGATAATAATTTGATTCTACAAATACCGTTATAACATAAATAATTGCTTCTATAGAAATTATAACGAGTGTTTGTTTGTTTTTGTGACTGAGTGCTCGAGATGCGGAATCTCCCTTCGCCCTCTTGGACTAGAACTGTTATACTGGATGTCCTAGAACGTTCACTCCAAGTAGTAACTTCGTTATGACAAGAGCAAAATTTGGATTTTTGGACGTTATGCATTAGTCATAAGGGAGTTTACATCTGTAAAAAAAATATATGTTTTGACGTTTAAATTCGGTGCTGTCAATGTCAAATTTGAAAGGTCAAATAGAACACCCTGTATATTGTCATGCCAATAAAATCCTGTTTTATTTAGAATGCAACGATACCAAACTTAAGTATTTTAAATACAAATAACTAAAAAAAAAGAAATAAGTAATTGCGAAAAACGTAAAAATTATATATGAAAAAACAAAACAACTATAGCGCGTGTTCAAACTGTTGTCCATTTTGTGTTACACGAGTCTAAAGTCTATGTAATAAAGTTCTTGTGCATGCTGCAGTTATCATTTCTGGTGTTACTCTTTAACAAGCTCGAATAATTTTGTTTTGCAAGTCTTCTAAATCAACAGGTAGAATAGTGTATACAAGTTCTTTAAGATAACTCCAAAGAAAGAAGTCCTTAGGGGTAAGATCCGGTGACCGTACAGGCCAATGTATGGATCCTTATCTTCCGATCCAGCGGTCTGGATAGACCCTGCTTGGATATTCCGTTATCTCTTGTTTGTTGTGAGGAGGAATACCATCTTGTTGCCACCACATGACTCTTCTTTCGTTGATGGGTATGTCTTCCGGCAATTCCAGGAAATCAGCCTGCAGAAAATTTATGTAGCGTGCACCAGTCAAAGTACCTTGATAGAAGTATGGACCAACGATACGGCCATTTAGTAAATCACACCAAACATTAACCCCCCAAATGTGTTGATAATGTTTTTCTCTTATCCAATGCAGATTTTAGTTCGACCAATAATAGGAATTGTGGCGGTTTACGATTCCATTATTGTGAAAAGGGCTTTCATCACTTCAGAGAATGTTATTTAAAAAAAAAGAATTATCATGAATTTTAACTAGAATTTCTGCTGTAAAGTGTAACGGTATCTGAGGATCTTCAGGCGTAAGACCTTGTATAAAGTGGATCTTGAATGGGTGGTACTGATGCTCCTTTAATACTCTTTGTATTGATGTCTTACTAATATTCATTGCTGCTGAAACCTGACGAACGGAAGCATGAGGATTAATCCCCATGTTTGCCAAAATAACTATTGAGTTATCTTCACTCCGTACATTTACTTGACGAACTCTTTGCAGTTTGCCATTAGGAGAATTTTGCAAATCTGGATGAGTTCTACCGCCAATAGATATTTTTAACGTGCTAAACATCATATTGACACAGGACCTACAATTTTACTTCCTTATTCGAGAGAAAGGCATGTTTATAAATTTTTCTCCCCTGAAAAATTTACCAACCACGTTCAGGTTTGAACCCGCAGTCCTTGGGTGGAGTGGTAAACGTGATAACCACTACACCAATCGCGCCCGGCATAACGAGTGTACGAAAAGCGTTTCAGTCGCAAACTGACAAATTCTGAAATTTCAATTCAATGCATTTAAAACTATTTGCGTCCAACACAATCTAATGTTTACTCAAGCACAGAAAACATTTATAAACATTTATAATGTATTGAAAAAATTTGATTTGTGTTTGACTGTTGCCGGTGGCTACGTACTGCAGCTATTATAAAATTTAACTAAAATGGTCATTATTTGTAATTTTCCTTATAAATTAAATTTAAAGCATACATGCAACTGAAATATTTCTTCAACATTAGTTACATAGCTTTAATAGATTGAAACTTAAATTAATATTGTTTATTATAAAATCAGTTCCATGAAAATGAACATTTTAAGAAAAACTGTACTTTATTAAAACTGTGTATAACACGAAATCACTGATATCACAAAATATATAAATAAGTATAGCATAAACACAAAATTAGCACCAAAACCATTTAATAACAGTAGCGGCTCAATAGCAGTACGCAGAGTCCGCGCAAACTCTCTTGTCTAATGCAAATGCTCTAAATTCATAAATTAAAGCGAATAGGAACTATTTTGCACTAAAAACATCGATACAGCTGATGAACTTATATATCATTTATTTAATGAAACATGTTGAAATTTTCAACAGATTGTCGAAGGCGCAGTCAGTAAGTGAAAACGTGATTTCCACGTTATCTCCCATGAAATTTTGAGAGGATTTTAACGAAAGTATACATAATATGAGATGTATCTGTAATAGCTAATTTAATTTTTTTGAATTGAGAACAAGTGATACATATTTGGCATATTTTAACTTTTAAGCTAAAAAACGCGTGTTCAAACCCGGCCACGATCTGGAAAATACTTAATAATATGCCTTCTTTTCGGATTCGGGTATGAAATCGTAGACCTTGAGTCGATATATTTGTCATGCTAAAAATATTGGGATACATTCAGGTTCGGCTACATTGTAACAGGAAAAATATAGAATTTACACATCTCAAAGTCCCAGTCGCAAAACAAAAACACAATTATTTCCAATTTTTGTAAAATTCTTCACACAATATAATGCGTAAATTATGAAATAATATACAATAGTGAAGTGCAATCAACAATTCATTGAAAATAGGAACCCTGTAATTAAAATTATTTTAGTCTGTCTTTAAATACTGCAGGGTATCTTTTTTTGGCAGGCAGCTGTCGTTGGCATGCCGATTTTCTTTAATGGTTGTAGAAAGATAATTATGAACTGTCACCAAACAAATGGAAAGCGAAATATGTACGAATTGTGAAACTATTACAAACGTAACAATGTACTTTTTAATATTCAAGGAATTTTAACATTACCTAAGGTATGCGATTTATACCATAGATATCCCACTTATCGCTAAATATCCACTGTGTTAATGGGACAAACTAATGACATATACTTATAGAAGAAATTTAAAAATTATTATTAGTTAATTGTTTTTATGAAAGTGGGCAAAAAGAAATACAAAAGTTCTATTTAAGTTTCACTTCTGTTTTCGATTTGATCGATAATAAGAGGTGACTTCATCACCTGCTTATTCTTCTGTTAAACGTTTTAAAGGTCTGCAAGTTGAAGTGTAGATAATTGAAGAAAATTTCAAAATCCGGGGTGTAATATTATCAGTATTGTGAAAATGTATTTTAATCTAACGACAATTGAAAGTCTATGATATATAAAGCCTGAGAAGAAGAATCAACAATGGTATTGTGAAGGAACCCGCTTCGTCTTCTGGATGAAAGAAATAGTGATTGCTAACAATGATCCGGATGTAATCGGAAGATCGCTGCACTCATTTTATTTTACAAAAATAGATCGGTGCTGGGTATAACATTCGTTGCAATTAATCACAAAGAATATTGAACTGAAATGAATAAAACGCATCTCTGAAAAATTTGCGGTTGGACAAATTAGAAATTTTCTGTGGGAGAAGAAAATAGTAAGACAGGGATATATTTTATCTTCCCTAGACTTCGGTAAATGAAGGACATACCGTAAAAAAGGCAGGGCAAGGTTCAAACATTAAAAGTCTTCTTCGGGTCGTCATCGTCATTGCTCCAATGGTTTTCATTCATCATACGGGTAAGGTAGCCGATTGATGTGTTCAAACGGTTTCGTAAACTAACAATCTCTAGAAATTTAAATCAACCGTACTGACGGCTACCACAAAAGTACTAAGGTCCAGGTATTATTGTGGAGTCATTTGATCAGAAAATGTAATAGGTATAGTGAACAATTATCATTCACATTACTTACAAGAAAATTACCACAATCGGCAATTCCTGATATAGAAGGAATTCTGCAGAATGTTAACGAACTCATATCAATAACTATTCATTCATAAACAATCTAATTATTCATAATACATAACTTGGTAATTATCTAAGTCGTCAAAGAACTCAATCCAATATTGCACAAAAAATTAAAATTATGAAATAATTGCAAAGGAACGCACATCGCATGCGGCTTCTTTGAAGTGCTATACATAAAGCTAGATAATATTAATTTTTAGTAATAAATTATCTGTCTTTGTAAATTTAAAACCTAGAAATAGAAATGCTTAGGCAAAAATATGTAACACTTATAAAAGTCACAGATAAAAATTTAAACTAATCTTGTGAATTTTAGTTAACGGCCAAAAATTCAAATTCTATTGATTGTTAGTGCAACTTATAATGAAAATCAGAATAATTCCAACATGAACTATAATCTCATAAAATATCTAGTGACGCCAAATAGTCAAATACCATTATTTTTCATCAATCCGCCATTAAGAAAGGGTTTTATCAGAGATTTAGGCCCGTCGTATAAAAATAAATTAATAATTTAATTTATAATTTGTTATAAGTGGCCGCATTACGAGACTATGTGACTAACGACTAATTACAAAAAAAAATTAGCCGTGAGGGGGGGAAGCGAAAGATTGAATGAAATAACAATCAAGCGTTTACATGTATAATTAATGTGTTGTGCTTCAAGGTATTTAGTCAAGAAAATCCCCATCAAAAAATATAGATATGCTAGGTATACTATTTCATTTAACTGTCAATCTTAATTGTTTAGAATATAACAGCGCCTTGGGTAAATATTGAAAACAAATTCATATAGTAAGCTTAACCATTTTAAATGTAAACATTAATCTACGAAATTAATATTTAAGTAATTTTTAGTAATTGCTACCAAGCTTATTGCAGCACCGATCAAGTGGAGTCGGGGGAGCTAGATGTTCACCATATACATTTAGATTGAGAAATACAAACTATGGAATAATTTGTGCAGGAAATATAAAGACATCTAAGTATTACTCGTATAACCAGTCGTAATGTATGAAAAAACGCATTGACTCATTGTTGAATTTTGGAAAACAAATTTCGGTTTTTCCATGTATCTTATTTACATGTATAATATATTGTAAAGCTATCAGCAAAGATTAAATTACAATAGTGTACAGCAAATGTTTAATTTTTAATAACTTAATAACAATTCAAAGATAAACGTAAATATTTATAATAAAATTTGTAATTAAAACTTGTCGAAAATTATTAGTGCACTTATATGGGATGTTCAGCCATCTTCATCATCGGAACTCCTTATATTTGCCCAAAATGCAAAATTATTAATGATATTGTGCATTAGACCGTTTATCTTCGATACCCCTTCTTTAATATGCTTTATGCGCATGCAATGTTTCTAGTATTCTTGTTTTGTAATTTCAGAACATGCACTTTTTACTTCTCCTTTATTGCACGTTATTTACTGTAACTTTACACTTTATCGTACACCAAATTAGGAGGTACTCTCTCAACTATCCGTCCATGTTGTTTTCAGAGTTTATCAACATAAAAACTTTCTTAAGAGAAAATTGGTTGACTAATACTGGAACTTAGTTTTTTGCTTATCTTTGCTGGTGGAAATATTGTTTGCTTCTATCCACGTTCTAATTTCTTCCTTAACCTTACTCGTTGTTGTTGGTTTATTTATTTGCACACTATGTTGTGGCGTATTATCTATTAATGGAGTGGAGTTTTTTGGTAAATTTGCTATTAACTGATCTTCTAGCCATGGTACAACATTTATATGATTCATGTCATCGTGGTAGTCTACCGATTTACTGTGTGACTTAAAAATTAATAAATATAGAAAAATCTTAAGGAACTACCAGAGGGAACTGTAGTGTGCCTCTGATCAGCTCTGTTTGATTTATGAGCACCCGGTTTTTTACGAGGCTGCCAAAATTTACTAACAGCCGTGCGATGGATCAATGTAAATTTCATCCAAATAAACAAGAGCTCTTTTTTGTTTCCTCTTAACTTTCAACCCACAATATCATTTCTTCCCATTGGTAGCTTGCGTTGTCATGACATTTTGTGAAGTTGAAACCTAGTTTTATTAAATACTTAAGGTTTTCCGTCCCCCTGTACAGTTGATTTACTTGGGCGTTTCTTTACCAACAAAGTTACAATTGGAACTTGGTTGTTTGCGATATACTTCCTGTATAGTTCGCCGTAAAACGCACTGATTATCCTTGTTTAACTCAATTTTATTTGGTACATCGTTTTTCTTCTGAGATTTTAGTTTTGATGTTTCTGCTGCTTTTGGTTCTCGCCAAGATTGTATATATATGGTAAGCATTTCTGTTGCATTAGTTACTAGTTCAGTAGCCTTTTATAGGTGTTAATCAAAGAATTCCACAATACTTCGAATGATGCGAGCCTCCGAGTTAACGGCCGTTCAACGTGAACTCATAACTGAATACAGTTAAAAGAAGGAAAAGTTATTTAAATTTCCTTAACAATGATAACTTAGTTTAAATTATTTACGAAAATCACTTCATTTAATAACATAACCTTAACATTACTTATCATATGATATGTTGCAGTGACCGACAGTCAGTTGGCGTCATAAGAAAGATAATTCGCTATAAAATAGTTGGTAACATGCAAAAAAAAGGACAAAATAAAACCTTTTAGTTTCCGCAAGGTGTCAAACGCCAGTTAAAATATAATTTGAGGCGAATGTACATTTTTGAATAAGGTAATAGGATTGGTTGCAAGCATTTATTATGAATTGTAGTTGATATATTTTCCAGAATTTTTTTAAACTTGGTGGAGGTATAGATTGATTTATCCATTTTTTAAATTATTAAAATCATATTTAAACCATTAATTGCTGTAGTTTCATTAATATTTTATTAATTTCTTTTTAGTAAGCGTTTCTTTTAATCATAAATTGTTATTTATTCGCTACGTCATTAATATGGACATAGATAAAAGATTTTATTTTACCTGGAGTAAATACGTTACTATAAATACAAAATTCAATGTTTGGAACGTTATACAAAAACAGCTCAGCCGTCAATAATAAATCATTTGTAACATACGATCATTTAAATTTCAGTTCCCAGTAGGCTATGAAATTTTTCCGTAGAGCATAGGTTACACACACACACGCCAACCAAAGTAAATACACAACCTGCAAGTTATCTAATAATAATATCAGCAAATTTGGTGCGAAAAACTTTGTTACTAAATTAAAATAGAAAATTCATTTACAATAAATGTACGAAATGATGACTATTGCATTCAACGCATTTGTGAACACTTCGTTTTAAATTCTCGAAAACGTTGTGTAAAATGTTAGGTGAATTGTTTAATTCTTCACACAGGTGCGTTATTCGTTCCCGTAATTCCTGCAAGTTGTTTAGAGATGTTTTAAAAATTGGATTCCTCAGGTATGGCTATACTAAAAAGTCTAAAACTGTTAAATCACAAGAACGAAGAGAATATGGTATTTCAGTATTTCTGCTTATTAATCGGCCATGAAAAAACTCTCTTAAAAGTTGAATTGTTTCTTGTATGGTGTGAGAAGAAACCCTGTCTTGTTGGAAAAATCCACGTTCATTAGTTAATCATCGTGCAGTTAATTAACAAACTGTAGAATAATTTCATCTCTATATCGTTGGGCCGTAACTGTACCATCAAAAATATTGAGCTGATTAATTTTCTTCGAGACACGGCTATCAACAACCAATTTTCTGTAGATACAATGAAACTTCCCGATACATATGTGAATTTTCGGCAGACCTCATTCGCATATTATGCGAATTGATATGCCCCCAAAGACGTATCCAAGCTTCATCTAAAAAGAAAGTAAGATCCAATACGTCGTTTTAATTCATACTTTGAATAAACCATTGACAATGCTGTCCTCTTTGTAGAAAATCAGATGCTTTTAGTTCTTGAACTGTAGTTATCTTGTACGATCACATGCAAATCTCGTTTTAAAATTTTTTGGATACCATATGATAAATTAGTTTGTTGTGTATCCCGACGAATGGAAATGGTAAGCATTCCTGTTACAATTTGGCTAACACTTGCAATATTGTCTGAAGTACGTTTTATAGATCGACCATTACCTTCTTTGATTTTGATACTACAGTTTCTCGAAATAATGCCACCGTATCCTTATGAACCACCGCAACATTTGGATATTACGCTTGAAACTCAGCCACCCACTCTGCAATGGAATACTTCCAAATACCATCAATTTTTTGTGCAGTGCAAAAGTAGCATTCCACAATGTAAGCTTTTTGATGTGTAGTAAACACCATTTTGTAAGTATGCCTTATACTGTTATTAAATTTTATTACTGTAATGTTTTATTTCGCAGTAATTGCAACAACAAATTACAAAACCAAATAATAACAAACTATGGCAAATTCAAAATGTCAGTATGACAGGTAATTATTACTGAGAATTGATTAAGCTAAAACATAATTTTTTTTCATAACCCACTGGGAAATGAAATTTAATGATCGCATGTTATTTAACTTAACTGTGGCATGAACTAAAATAGCTGGTATCGCTAGTTGGGATTAAGAAAACTCGCCATAATGAGAGTAAAAAAAGCTTAACTATATATCACAAAAGTAGTTTGAAGTGCTTTCTCTATGTTCAAGTAAATTAATAACATGAATTGCTAAAAGGACTGCCACTCTTCAAAAACTCTGTTGTAGTCTCAGAATATAATTTGATAAAGAGCAAGCCGACCATTATTCTATTAATGGAATACGATGGGCAATGAGAACTCAAAAACGAACAAGCAAACGCAATCATGAGAAAAGAATGTCCCAAATTTAAATTCAACGCTCGGTATTTTTGCCATCGAGCGAAAAGGCGAAAGATGATCAATTTATCTGACGCTCAAACACATGTAAGTTTGTCATTAAAATCTGTATAAGATAATAGCGAAAAAGGCGATAAATATTTAGATTATTTTGAAAAGCTTCTCACAACAAAAGTGGTATTATTTATGAGCCAAAGGATTTGACGTATACGCAAGTCTAAATAACGACAATTTAAAAATCTGTTTGACAATAAAAAGTGCGATAATAAATGCATATTCCCTAGAAGCAACCCATTAACGAAGAAAATTTCGAGTAATGAAAAAAGAAGACTATGAACTATATAAGGAATTTCCAGCTAATTAACCAGTAAGCTATCCAAGTGGTTAGAAATATGAACGCCACGAACGAAATGGAAGCGCTAGAACAGGCGGTAATGCTTTTGCAATTTTATAATGAATTGCTAACAGCCCTAAAAGTTTACTTATTGAACTATGAACTAATGAATATGGATAACGCGAGAGAACTGGCACATCAGTATGCGAATAAACGTAAATCCGTTTACAATTAAGCTAAACTCAAATATTCCGTACCTTAACGAAAAGAAAACCATAAAGCAATCACTGTGGTATTCCTAATAGTGAGAATGAAAAAGAAACTGTGGTAAAACCAGAACTGTCAACATTTTCGCTACAAATTTGCGGAAAATCGTTCATGTAATTAGAGAGCGATCCTAAGGTCTTTCCGTTGTAGTTGCATTCTTATTAGAAAAGGTTGTAATAAGAATTAACTATTTTTACAGTAGAATTTAATGAATTAGATTTAGTTTTTAGTTTTGAATCTTATTTTTAGTTACATTATCTCAACTGTTGAAAACGTCTCTTCTTTCAATGAACAAACCGACTGTTCTCCATTTATTTTCAAAGGCTTTGATTAGCATCTCTTGTGTAATGGAAATAGTATAGGCAGTATTGCTGTTTGCAACTCTTCAGTTGTTTTGGAACGGTTTTTATACACAAGTTCTTTTACTACTCCCTGGAAGAAAAATCAGGTGGTGCCAAAATCGTCTTGAAATTAAATGATACCCAAAACCTTCTTGAATTAGCATCAACAAAGAGCGAGCAGTTTATGCAGTAGCACCATTTTGTTGAAAATAGGCAATGGGAATTTCATTTTCATCCAGTGAAACTATAAAGGAGTAAAATATTTCTGAACAACATTGTTCTGCATTTGTCTGTTTTGAGAGAAAATTCGGTCGATTTTTCATTTTCAAGAAATTCCTTCCCATGCGTCAATATGAAAGTTATATAACGATGTTTAATGGATTTTGTGTGGGTTGTCTAGTGTGAGTGTTTTGGGAATTAAATTTGTCCAAGTTCATGCATATAGAATATTTATCTTGCACTTCAATTCTATTATCTTGCACGAAATTCGGATACCGCTCAGACTAATTATACCTCTTCACAATATTGGCAGATTCTAAGTGTCCTGAGGCTGTACTCATTATGGAAAGAATGAGTTTTTACTAAAAGCTGTATGCGTAGATCAATATTAAAGATATATTCTGTGCAAATTTCCTTATTGATTAAGATGCGCCAACCGTTATCTTTGGGGAAATACTCAACACGTTTTCTTCTGTTAAAATACTAGGACGACCTGTTCTTGTAACGTCAGCCACCGAACCAATTAAACAAAGTTTACTTATTAGACTCGCACAGTATCTCGTTGCGGAACGACAGATATTGAAAACTTTATTATGAATTTTTGTATTACGCCATCCGTATACTTGTCACCGGAACGAAACATATGTCCTTCTCAAAAATTCTTTTATCAACGGTTCATATTGTAAAAGACAATTGTTAAAGAGAAACTTACACACAATACGCGGTAATTACTAACAATCAGATTCTATGCAACTGTATATATGCAAAGGAGGGACTTAAAGCCACATCGACGAAGTAAATAACCTTGCATACAATAATCAAGGCTACTGCAAAAAACTTTGCGATCGCATGATACAGAATCAGAAAATGTACTATTTACGGTGAGACGACCCACAAATGAGTTACATGCACACAAAAAAGGCGGGTACATTTATCTAGCTTTATAAGTATAACAAATATCAGTTTAGAAGACTCGAAGTTTACAGCTACATTAGTAAACGGAAACATTGTGCTATAAATGATTCAAGGACACCATTTTCCTTAATATCATGAAATCTAGTCAGGGCAAGTCAATTTGCTGGTGAGAAGATTAGTATTTGACAAGTTCTTGCACCATCAGTTGAAGCAATTATCGTATGAATTAAAGTACATATCAAAGTTCGTACTAAATCGAAGATTTAGAAATTGTGCAGTTATTTGACACTGCAAAAACAATGGATAAGCAGAAACTAAATATAAAAGAAAGACGATTTACTATCTAGAAACTTAAACGATAACGTATCCAAAGACAACGAAATTAGGAATTAATCGCTAATGAAATAAATTAAGATGATGTTATAAATGAACAATATGCGGATTCTGAAATAGAAAACGGGAATGAAGGACCAATATTTTCCATAAAAAACATGGATTGTTAGGCGAGCTCGTATAATTGAGAATTAAGATATTGGAAAGTCACACATTGCAGTTGCACAGCCTTTCTGCGTTAAAATTTTAAATAAATTCCACAATATCGTATATAGCGAAGCGTGAAAATGGACAAAACATCATCCACAATTATTGGTGGCGGAAAATTATCAAATTATATTGCGACACATGTCCACAGATCAAGGTGATTCCAAAGACCTATAAATAAAAATGGCAAATGTACCGTTAGTCTTGGAGTCATGGTAAAATTGACTGAAAATATAACGAAGCCGTAAAAAATCACAAAAAGAGGAAGTCAATATATCCTTACAGTAGTAAGGTGCAGCAGGTATTTTATAGGTATCGCGATGACAGGTCAATGCACCGAAGCCATCTATTCACAACTCATAGAGCGCGTTTGTAAATTTAAATGGGCCGAATAATTTAAACCCATCTAGAATCCAACTTTCCTTCCGAATTAATGAAACTGTTATGGCAAAACCCGGAATAATTTTATACACCACAAGGAGCTACCCAAGTCCTCCACCGCATTGTAAGGAATCTTTTACATGGCACTACACTACACTACACTTCAATTGTCAATTTTGAGTTGTCAATTTATTGAAAAAGAAAGCAAATAGTTTTCGAAACGTTTAATTTTTATTAAAGTTACACAGTTTAATCCAAAAATTGT
>JAHWXV010147877.1:0-10047 GCA_024586415.1 Phrixothrix hirtus
TATATATATATATATATATATATATATATATATATATATATATTGCTGTAGTTGTTTTCTTTGGCGCCGCGCTGTGATGGCGTGTTATTGCACCACGTTGCATATAAATTAACAAATCGTTTCTTTAGGTTATATATTGAAATTAATGTGCAGTACATAAATTCAATAAAAGTTTACTATGTCAGTAATTTGTTGGGCGAAGATGTTTGATAGGGCAATTCTCCAATGGGGTACTCGTATTAATACTCAAATCAATATATAACTTTTTATACTGGGTGTAAAGAAAATAGTGTGCGTTCTTGTAACATGTGGTAGAAAATTGAAAAAGGGCGCAGAAAATGTGGTATAACTTTTTTTACTATTGGCACTTATTAGCGAGATATTTCAAATTAAAGATTTTGCACTCTGGCAAGATGGTATTGAAATTATTCTCATCTTAGTGACATTTATTCTGTTATGTAAATAACTTTCTGCAAGAGGGATGATTTACGGTTTAGGTAATAAACTACATTAAGGGTTTAATTAAACTGTTAGAGCAAACAAACCTGGATTTTATTTCGGTACGTAGCGAAATATTGAAATAATTTAAAATTTCAATTCTTGATTGTTTTGAAGTTCAAAAAGGATTAAGTTACAGCACAAATTCTTGTATTTAAATGTATAATTTTCATGTTTATTTTTAGAATAAATACAACGGTTTTTTAATTGCGTCACTATTGACAGTAAATTCCGAAAGTAAGTGGGATATATTACAAAATTGATAAATAGATAAAATTTAAGAACATGTGTGAATTTTCAAATTTAAAATAAAAAATAAAATAAATTAATTTGACAATTTAAATAAATAGTAATACATAATAAATTTTCTAAATTAAGGAAGATACTTTCATGGCGCCCAACAATCTACATTGTTCGATAAGATAACATGAAATAAGTGGTTTATTAGTGGTGCCTACATGAAACCATTTGTATAAGGTCATAAATTATAAAAATTATTGAAGGTTTAATACCATGCATAAGTACTACGGCAAAGTACGAATAATTTTTACCGTTACAACAAAACCTCCCCGTCCCTTTATTTTGATTCAATAAAGCAAGGCTTTACAATTTTCAAATTGGATAACCTAATTAAATTTCATCAATAACTCAATACATAATAATTTATGTCATCCACAATAAATAAATTATGGTTAATTGCGTAATTTTTAATTAAATAATAAACGTGATAAATATTATCACCGATTAATTTAATGAAATTGATAAAATGAAACAGGCACAATTTTTAAGATACCTTCAACCTTACGTAATTGTTTACATAAATACAAAGAATACGCTAAAATCAAGAGATCTCTGACAATACACGTCAATGAACCAAGTAAGCTATTTATGACAATTTGTGAATAGTATTGTAAATATTTGGGAGTTGCTATTGCATTTGATCTGGTTTTATGAATAACAAGTTTCTAGAACTTTAAACGTTGTCACTTCTTCTGCTTAGTATAATTTATAATTTTATGTATTACAATTTATTAAATTATAGCTTAACTGGTAATATTATTGAAACATGGTATTAAATGTTTTATTGTGTATAATAAGAACTACATTCTGGAGAACTCCCGAATAAAAATTTCCATTAGTTGCCGACTTCCCCTGCGACAAAGTTTTGACTTTTACTAATTTTTTTCAGAAAAACCGTCAGGTTTTAGACATTGTTATGTAAGACTTTTTGTTTATATAGGTGTATTCTATCACCTGTTACAAGAATGTACTATATTTTATTTACACCCTGTATAATATGAAACTCTCTCTTGATATGTCCTATACCTTTCAATATTACTTTTCAATATTACCTTTACTTGAAACCTCCCACCTAGAACCTTTTGCTTTCATATTGGTTAAATAGATTTGATTAATTGTCTTACTTTCATTTTATTTTTTACTTCCCTTTTAACTTTAAGATTAAATTTTACTATAAAAAACTTTATTCTGTTAACCGATTTATAAAATTTTTATTATATGTTTTGTTACATGGGGTAAGAATTATCTCTAACCACTTAATTTTAGTTTATAGGAAAAGCCAGTTAATAATTATTAAAATAATTACGATTAAAAAATCTTTTTATTTAATAATTTTTGTCGTCAAATTACTACAATACGACGTTTTGCTTAACGATATGCTTCATAAGCTACATAAAATTGCCAATTTTCTAAAGATGTCTTAATGAACGATAGAGAGTTAAAATTAAAATAAGTATATAAGTGTGCTAAAAACATTTATTTTAATAATTTTTTGTATAATACAGAATATTTATCTAAAAGTACTTGCACGAATAGAAGTTTTTAAAATGAATGTTTTTAACACTTATGCTTATTTTAATTCCAACTCTCTACCATTCATTAGACATCTTCAGAAAATTGATAATTTTATGTAGCTGATGAAGTCTATCCTTAAGCGAAACGTCGTATTGCAGTAATTTTACGACAAAAATTATTAAATAAAAAATTTTTCAATCGTAATTATTTTAATAATTATTGACTAGCTTTCCGTATAAACTAAAATTATATATAATATTACTAGTTAAGCATACGGTAAGAATTGACAATTATTTATTAATTCTATATTAACGGTGAATTGACCAGGTCAGACTACGCCGAATATAAAATGTGTCATGTTTCAATAAAATAACCACCTAAAAGCAGGTAACAGCAGCTAGTCCTCCCACTAGTAGTGTATCTTTACCCACCCCAGAATAACAATCCTACCTCAATTCTAAGAGAAATTATTTAAAAAGTTTAGTATTTTGTAGTCTGGCAGACGGCACCTGTGAATTAACGTTAGTAAAATTGTGTGATCTGAAATGGTTGGTCCATCAAAAAGAATTCGTTTTTTGGAAAAAGACTCTGAAATAACTGCTTTACAGTGGCTTGACGAAGTAGATGAATGTGCAAGTGATATTGGAAGTGCATCAGAAAATGAACATAGTGAATCTGAACACGACATGGCTTCCGAGCTTCCGGATCATAAAAACATTAGTGACACTGATAATGTTATTGAAATAAATCCTGATTCTGTAAGAAAGGATCGGTATAGATGGTGTACTAAAGAGGCTGTTCCATCGTCCAGTGCAAGAAAGCACAATATTGTCATAAAAATCCCTATGCTAAAAGGAAGAGTTCGTAATCTTGAACAAACTGCGGACCCACTTTCTATATGGAGATTACTTTTTACTAATAACATTCTTTTTCATATTTTGGAATGGACCAATTATAAACTATCAAAACTGGGTTCGGAATATAAAGATAAAAGAACTATTTGTAATTTAAAGGATCTTGATTTTGTGGAATTGAATGCTTTTTTGGGTTTGTTGATCTACACTTCCATCTTTAACTCAAATCGTAGGAATATAGATACAATTTTTGCCACTGACGGAACAGGCAGAGACATTTTTAGGACTGTAATGAGAAAACATCGGTTTGCTGTTTTGTTGGATGCCTTAAGATTTGATAACTCCGAGACAAGAACCGAACGTAAACAAAGTAATCCAGCAGCTGCAGTATCTGAAGTTTTTGGCAAGTTTGTTGAAAATTGCCAAAATTTCTATGGGATGGGAGATTCTATAACTGTCGACGAAATGCTTGTTGCGGTCAGAGGTCGAACATATTTCAAAATGTACATGCTTGGTAGGCATGTAAATACGGCATAAAAATTATGTGCCTAACGGACTCTAGAACAAACTACCTTTACAACGCCTACATATATAGCGGGAAAGGATCCGACGGCCGTGGGCTAAGTGAAGACGAACAGAAACTGCCCAAACCGACACAGGCTGTAATACGACTGAGTAAAACTTGTTTTGATAGTAACCGAAATATAACAGCCGATAACTGGTTTACTTCAATAGAGTTTGTAGATATACTGTTAAAGAACAAATTAACATATGTTGGCACAGTTAAAAAAATAAGAGAGAAATTCCTCTTGAATTTCGGTCAAATAAAGGAAGAGAAGAAGGGTCATCCCTTTACGGATTCCGTGAAAATATAAATACGGTTTCGAATGTGGAAAAACAAGGGAAAGTCACAGTTTTAGTTTTTTCAATGCGTAATAGATCATTTACGGATCCTCAGACCAATAAACTGGAAATTATCGTTTAATAAAATCGTAATAAATGTGGAGTAGATGCAATTAATGAGAAATTATCTAAAATTTCTACAAGCCGACGAACTCGCAGATGGCCTTTTGTAATATTTTATCGAATGCTTGATATTTCGATTGTAGATTCGTATGTTTTGTACCAATGTTTTCAAAATAATGAGATTATTCTTGAAAACTCAGTTTATGCAAAAAAATTAGCAGCACAGTTAGTTTTGGATCACATGGAACAGCGTTTAGTGAATCCTCGGCTACCGCGTGAATTACGCTCCACTATTCGTAGGATTTTGAAAGTACCAGAAGATAATGAATCATTAAATAAAGAAAACCTTATACTAGAAAAGCGCAAGGGATGTTATTTATGCCCTAGATCAAGAAACCGCATGACTAAGTATCTTTGTGCACATTTTTTTACAATGCTCAAAGCCCATATGCAATTAATGTGCAGAGCAAGGCGATATTTAGGTACTGCTGTAACACTCGATATAAATGCTACATTTTTATTTTTATTTGTGTTACCTAGTATATGCATCTTTTTAACGATACAAACATAAAAATATGGATATTCGATATTCTTTGTTCGATACTTTTTGAAAAAACCAGACATACTTAAATTATTTTTCAAATCTGTATTGTGTTCTAGATTGTTTATCTTCTTCTCATATATATAGTTATTAACATTACTTTTGTAATAAATCGCTTATAATATAGTTACGTGTGATGTATAAATATTAAATAAAGAATTTAAAATAAAATGTTTATTGTTTTTTGTAATCTAAGTAAACAGTCACTCAGATGGCACCTGGTGCTTTGTGTCACAAAACTTCACATGGTAGGTTAAAGGTTAATATAACCACTTAATTTTCACTATTGCCCTGTTGATTGGTATTTTACTTTACGATATATACCTCTAATACTACTTCGCTTAATTAGTTTCTTTTTATTTAAAAAATCCGTGTAATTTATTGAGTTATATAGAATGTTTGGTATTAAGTTTGCTAAATAATTTGAATGTACTATACTTTTGAATCTACTATAATTAATATATGATGATAAATAACGATTCAATAACTTGAACATCACTCGTTTACTTTCCCTTACGACATCTTTGGTTTTTACATTAATCGTACATTTACCCTGCAACTAAGTTTGGGACATTTCCTTGCCTTAAACTCTATTAATGTTACTCTGATGTAATCTAAATGAATAATATTTGATTACACAATCTGTGTAATAAATTTCTTATAGTTAGCATAAAATTAATTGTCAAACTTAGTTGCCATTTCTTTTAATTTTAAATTAAAGTTTAACATTATTATCCAGCTTCATTACCAGTAAGATATTTAACTGTTCGTTGCTCCTGCTAAAAGCTTTCCTTAAATTTTATAGACCCTTTACTAAGAATTTCAGCTACTATGAAGTTGCCCAATTATTGAACCTTTAATTGTCATTCACGCACGACTGAAAGTTTGTTTGTCCAAATTAGGCGATGTACTAATTAACATAAGCTTACAAATCTTGGGGGCCGCTTTACTTTGTATAACTCACATGCAGCATTCATGCAACGGATTTGTTCTTGTAAAATTTCTTTTATTGTTGTTACCGCAACACTACCATTAAATTTTCGGACTCTATTTTCAATACTCTTCGTCATGTATGGATAATTATTACTTTCAATAATAAACTGACGATTGTGAATTGTTCAACCACGCCTCGTTTCTTTGCACTCAATTCAATGCATATCAAATTCTATAACTGTCAATCCTTCAATGCTCGTCAAATTGCGCTCTAGCTGATAATAGAATTTTTCTCTAACCATTTCCTTTCTGCTACTGCTCCTCCAATACGGTTACTGTGTCTTCTTAAAAGAACAACCAACTTTTTCTCCATACACTTCTCAAAACTTTTTCTGTCACTTCATAAGAAAAAATTAAACTTTTTTATTCGTTTCCCCCGATAATTTTATTTTACGCTTCCCATGACTCCTTGTTCTCTTCATATTTCTAACTTAATACGAAACATTCTTTTTAAATGTAATTTTACATTCCATGTAGTATCTAATTTCATTAAAGAGAATTTTTTGTCTCTTTGGATGCTTCGAAGCTGTTATTGAATTGGCTTTTTAATTTTATTTTTTTGTTGTTACACAAAAAGTGCACACTACTAGGAAAGGTTGTTATTTTTTGGTGAGCCTAAGTAATTTTGCTAGTTCTGACGATGAGGTGAGAAATTCGGGATTGATTAGTGAGATTGATAAATTTGAGCACCAACACCTCGTTTAAACAGACAATTCCTTATCAGCTTAGCGTATAAAACTAACGATCTGAAAATTTGCGACCAGGCAATAGTCAAAATAAATTAAATTAGAAAAATAAACCTTGGAAGAAATAAACCTTATAAACGTGTAAATAAATTTTGACAAAGATCTTTACATAACATACTGATTCTGATATGATCCTATAATGGACATAAAATAAAGACTTATAAAATTAATCTGTTAAATATCAAGATGAAATTTCAACTTACGAAATTAACAATAAACATTTAGCTTTATAAATTGCACGTTGCACATAAATAAATAGTCTGTAGCCTGAAGGTGATCCTATATAAGTGGGTTTACGGTAAGATATGTTGGGCGCAAGTTCGTTCACGAACAAGAGAATAAAGATAGATACATAAGTGATAAATAGTAAAATAAGGGAACCTTCAGGCACACTACGGTCCTTAACTTGCTCTGAAATCTGAAAAGGCGTTCAACGAGGAAGAGGAAACAATAATAGATAATTAAAAATTATCTGTAAATAAATTATATATTAATTAAAAGAAAACCAGAAATCAAACAATTCGTATTTGAATAAATGTTTATCGTTTACCAAAAAAATATGCTTGACTGAGGTAATAATAATCAAAATTTTTATCGTTTACCAAAATAATATGCTTGACTGAGGTAATAATAATTAAACAGTCAAAAAAAGGATATAGGTATTCATAAAACAAAATAATTAATTTAAAGGTCTGGTGATCACTGTTCCTTAACAATTTTGTACACTTGATCTAATGAAACAATTAATTAAGCTATTAAAGGTTTAAACAAAGTTAAATTAAATTTCAATACAAAATCTGAAACAAGCGTTCCAAAACGTAAACTCAATAATTACGTAAATAAATTCCAAACAAAACAGAATAATAAGGAAATGTCAATATTTACGTTTCAACTGGAATCACGGCAATTGGAAGCGTCTTGGTACTGACAGCAGCGTGAACAGCGGAATCTGGGTGGTGGAAGCGGAATCAACCCAATACCACTACGAAGGTAAGGTAGGTAACTCACTGTAAGAAAGCTCAAGCGAAGGTTAACTCTAAACACTCATTTTCGAAAGAATTTCATGTTAGCATGACAAATGCGATTTATAACTAAGACCGAAAAGGCACGCTTTCCGTTTCATCTCAGAACAGAATAAATAGGCTTATCATTCAAAAACATCTTTAGCTATTTTTTTAGAAATCTGACAAAACAATGAGATGTCGTAATTATAAAACTGTCATTACGGCTGTCAGGTACAGTAACTATAGTTTATTTAATTTTTTCTAACAAAACAAGGCACAGACCGAATTTAAGGCGAGATAGATAAGCGGCAACAGCTTAAGGGTATCTAACCGCACTTGAAAGAGCAAGATAAGCACTACACATGTAATAATATTGCAAGTGCGTCGATAAAGAGCCATAACGGAAAAGTAATTAATTACTCTAATATAATAAGCACTACGTTTATTACTAACAGACATTTTTATGTGAAATCTTGAAATAAAATAGTACTAAAGACATACATACTGGGAGCTTTTTCCCAAACGAAATAAGTAACTTAGCGAATTTAAACTCTACGTCACAAGTCATAAAATACTTACAAAACGTTATTAGATGTATTCCTGTTCTTTTTGTACAAAAAAACATTGGGTACAGTGATTAGTTATTTATCTAAAACAGAATTATTATGCACAAATACATTTATACTTAAATAAGCAAATGCTTTATAACTGTAAAACTTCATTTTTAAGTAATCGGTATTTATCGAAGATAGGATTCATTTATGGGATGAAGACTTCGGCATGTCTTGCAGTATCAGCGACGGTATTAGCCTGCAGAACACAATTGGTATTCTGAAGACGTTAGAGATATCTCACGGCATGAGAAGCTGGCGGAAATGCAGATTTCCTAACCGCAGATAAAATTATCACCGTCCCTAAATTTAATTACCAGATGTGTAGAATTTATCATTTAAAGTTAACGAAAACATTGCCACGTTAACTAGCTTAGAATCAAAACGATAGAGTAGGGGGTTATGTTGAGCTTACGATGGAAAGGGAGTTGTCAATAGAATACTCTACTCTGTGTGTATCTTCTGGTTCGGATTAAGTCAAAGTTTTTCCTAAGATAAAAATAAGAAAAGCAAAGAATAAGTAGGCCGCCAGTCGTTCACTTAAGGCGGCAGGTAACACCTGAATGACAAGATGTTCACCTAAAATAAACTTAATTGTAGTACTTGTTCAGCATCCGGAACTGCAGTCCCAAGAAATCCTAGAGACGAGTAAATTAAGGGAAAGGAAAGTTTTACGAAAGTACAACAAGTCAAATTCAAGAAATAAATAGGTATTTATTCAAACATCTAGCCAACTAGTTATAGTGTACACAAATTGCATAACATCATATATACAAAAAAAATAATATAAGTAATAACGGTAGTTTTATATTCTGGCCAGAGACGCTTTTGACAATCAAAAAGGATTAGTTAATTGCTTTTTATAGATCAAAGCTAACCTAGTATTACAATATCTTAATCATAGGGTTCAGCAACATTAATTCTATATCCTGGTAAAGGACACGTTTTACAATCAAAAAGCATAAATGAACTGCTTTTTATAGATCAAAGCTAACTTAGTATTATATGACAAGACCTCGTATCTAACATGTAATGTACAACATTACTTCAAAAGTTAAATAACATAATTATAGCAGGAAACTTACATAGAACCATACGTTTCTTCAAGTAAAATGAATAGGCAAAATATTGAGAGGTAAAAAAAACTTTAATTACTTGCTTAATGACAGTCGAGAATAATAGCGTCTATTAGTTACAGGTACAATTTAACAAACAAGATAAGAAGGAATGAACATGTTAGCCAGCGGGATTCGAAGTTACCGAACAAGTTAAAAACATTCTTCAAATAATTTACTAGAAACGAATAAACTAAGATTTTTTTGTGTACGACCTTATGTTATCCATGCTCCAGCATCCGTTACGGCCATAATAAATTGACGGTCAGACAGCAAGTACATCTTCTATTCAGCACATAATTACCCTCGGAAAATAACTCATAGTATCTTAGTAGTCAGGATCGGACAAACAAATCCCTACCAGTCAAGCTAAAAAGAGTAGACCAAAACGAATTAATTAACAAATAGAAAAACCCTAATTAGTTCTTACCATTGTGTCAAAACGAACAGCGCTTTTTTGTTTAAATACAAAGAATAAACAACTATTCACATTTTACGTTTATATGTTAGCTAAGCGAAAGCACAAGTGTCCTTTAAGGCAATCCATACCCGAAAATTTAACAAAAAAACATAAGATAAAGAATTGTATTCTATCCAACTCAAAATTTCAAAATGATTTGTATATTTACGAACTTCGTCACCAGACTGCGACACTTTCCGGATAAGTAAATTATATCCAACGAATCCTCCAAATTATTTCTATTAATTAGAAACAACCGTCATTTCTGCAGTATCAATACAATTAAAAGAATTATTTATTAAGTTAAATACATTTAAATACACCCAGAAACGAATTTTTAACTTTTAAATATCCAAACTTCTATACACATTTGACCTAAAGGAA
>JAHWXV010147880.1:0-23797 GCA_024586415.1 Phrixothrix hirtus
ATATATATATATATATATATATATATATATATATATATATACCGGGTGTTTTTAAATGGATACCAAAATGTTGTAAGAACTTCAGACACGCTTACATGTTCCAGAATTTCACATTTCTATATAAATAGCAGTTTAAATTCCTTTGGTTCAGCTTTTACTAGGAACTTGTCTTGCTAAGAAGCTATTATATAAACATAAGCGTTTATTACTAGTGCACTGTAAAATAAATATTAAGTTGTACATGTGTACACTAATGATTTATAAATTAGTGAAGATAAATTAACTGGTTTCGTTAGACAATATTTTGCTGTAACTTTTTATAGAGACGACTTGACTGGCACCAAGTCGTGTATGACTTAGATGGGCGAAATGAAATATATAGGGTAAAATTCTGTACAGATACTAAGAATGGTATAATTAGGGCTCTTTATTTATAAGAAGTTGTGAGAAATTATATAAAATGGCTGACACCTTTGTTTGTCTCTTTTTCGTAAATATAACTCGGAATCCGATTTTATTTAACAGAAGAGTTTTCCCATCTACAATGTTTTATTATTTATAAGAATATTACCCATAGATTTCCAAATTCTGCTTGTAAAGATGCTCTAAAAAATAATATAATGTAGACTATTGAAGCAAATGTTGAAGTAGAATTTAAAATACACACAACCAAACTTATATGGAATCACATAGTATTTGGTGCTAAAAAATCCTTTAGAGAAAAAAATTGTTGCGCTAGTAAAAGGTACACATTTTTTCTTCAATTGAACATTATAATAAAATCGTTTATAAAAATAAACAAAAATAAAGGTTGGTAATTTATTGTCGTTAATAAAAGAAATAAAAAACGCAATAAACAATATCATTAGAAAACTGAATATTAAGTTTAATACCGAGTGTTGCCCCATCCCGCCCTTATGCAAGGTTCAACTCATACTGGCATGCTTCCAATTAAATAATCTATGTTTTGTTGAGCTAAGTTCTTCCATTCTTCTAATGCTGCTTGAATCAATTGCTCGGCATTTCCTAGATTGTCCATAGGAGCTCCAACCTTTCTTTTGAGCTGATCTCATAAATTTTCTATGGGATTTAGATCTGGTGAGCACGCAGGCCAGTCTAGAACGATTATATTTTCCGCTTCAAGAAAGTTCTGAGCAATCCTGCTGGTATGAGGAGGTGAATTATCCTGCATGAATATAAAATTCTCCCCAACTGCACCTCTCCAAAGCCTAGCTATAGGTTCTAAAGTTAAATCAACGTACCTTTGACCAGTTAAAGTATGTTGAATAGGAAGCAAAGATGTTTTTGCTCCCAACATTATGCCTTTCCAGAAAATTCCAGTTCCTCCTCTGTATTTTGAGACAGATCTCGTATCTTGTAGTCTAGCTTGTCCCTCTTAAGCTCTTAGAACGCGAATTTGACAGTCATCTGAGTTGACGCCAATTCTACTTTCATATGAAAACAGGGCATTTTGCCAATTTCCATCTACCCAGTGTTTGGTTGGCGACATCGGTTTAAACGGTCAATTTTGTTTTGTCTGGATAACAATGGAACTCGGAAATGTCTTGTATTATATAAACCTCCAGCCCGAAGTTTCTTCTGTATTGTTTAAACAGAAACTGTGCTTTTAGCTCTGGATAGGAAACTGTTGGATTTCTTCTAGAAATTTGTCACACGAAACGGTCCTGCAGTAGCTCTTCCGCGACTTTTTCTGGGTATATTTTTAAGACTTTCCTATTCTAAGTACCTTTGGAAGGTTTTTGCAACGACACTTTTTGTCACGCCTACCGCAGCTGCTACGTCTCTTTGTGACATTCCGTGCTCAACAAAACCAATAATTTTTCCACTTTGTACATCTCACAACTCAACAAGGCATTTTTGGTAAATTTGATTAAAATTTCAGTTAGCATGTTAATTTGAATTTGATAAATTAAAATAAATTTTTAGGAGATTATAAACAAATGTAATTACTTCCGATTTTATTGTAATGTTCATTTTAAGCAAAAACGTTTATCTTTTACCAGTGCAACAATTTTTTTTCTCTAAAAATTTTTTTAGCCCAAATACTGGGCGATTCCATATAAGTTTGGATGTGTGTATTACAAGATTGTTGGATATTGCGAAAACGCTTTCTATGAGGATCTGGACTACAAAAAAACAAATATAAATCTTTTATTTAAATTTTAATAAGGTCGCTAGATTTAAATTCCTGGATAATTCTGGGAGACTGTGATCAAATTTTGTTATTGAAAACAACAGTTATTGGGGTTTGAGCAATACTCACCATAAATAAATTTTTGATTTAAAGAATTTAATAAATGACAAACCAACAAGGGTGTCCCATGACTCAAGAGGAATATTTTCCGACAAGTCGATAGTTAATAATTTCATAAACGTTTACTGAAAAAGTGAATAAAAGGTGTGGAAGTACATGTTAAAGCTCAGTGAGCAAACGACAGAACTCCAGGCTGAACTCGAAATCTTGTGGTGACAAAGCCTAGACTCTTTGGAGATGATATGGGTATAAGCCAAATTAACGTAATGTTCTTCATACTTTCATTCGCCTAGCACCTGTATGATTAGAAATTCTTCACACACTAGTAGGTGGACTGCGTTCAATACACTGTAATATTGCTTCGTCTTGATCATCATCTGTTTGGTCACGTTCGTTGGTAGTTTTAAGAAACGATCCTGTTTCTCTTAAACATCGATGAATTCTATCGAATACACGGCGATCTGGTATTCTACGATCAGGAAACTGCCCTTGATATTCTTCAACTGCCTGCGTTTCATTTTCGTCGCAAAACCCGTAAACGAATGAAGAATAAATTTTTAAGTTTTTAATAAATTCGCGTATATTTAATCAAAATCTGAGACTCGAAAAATAATGTAAATAATTCAATAACTGACAGAAACAGCTACATGATATCATTTTGAACAGAATGTGCAAAAATACGCCTGTTAAATAAAGTTTGGTTTGTTCTTTAATTTATTTCGTCAATTTGTCTTACAAAGGCTGTACTATGGTTGGAAATCATTTTCGCGCTGTTTGTTGGACATTTTTGGCTTAAAATTACTTAAATAACACATTCTTAAGCTATGGGCCTTGAGTCATAGTTCTCCTCGTACAATAGCATCCAATAATAATGGCAAGATAAACAAGTTATATTTTTATTTATGAATGAACCATTTTCCAGTTGATACAATACAGGACTCTGTCGTAAACCGTTGAATTGTATATTGATTCAATGGATTTTAGAAATATGTCTGTACGAAAATACTGTAAATATTTGTTTCCGATTTTGATTTTCTTGAATCGTCACTGAATAATGTGATGAAATATACGTTTTATCCATCTTTTGCAATATTGAATTAGCATCAATTATGCGAGATGTGTTACTGTTGCTAGTATTCATTTGTTGTACATTAAATGTATATATTAAATTAGCAGCTAATTTGAAGGTGTTTTGTTTGCGTCTACGTCTTTATACGACAACCAATAATGAATAATCATAATTCCTGACTTGATACTTGCATTCACCCCCCAATTATTAATTGACTTTTTC
Source organism: Phrixothrix hirtus (assembly GCA_024586415.1). Taxonomy (NCBI): domain Eukaryota; kingdom Metazoa; phylum Arthropoda; class Insecta; order Coleoptera; family Phengodidae; genus Phrixothrix; species Phrixothrix hirtus. The sequence continues at coordinate 3,567 of JAHWXV010147880.1, forward strand.
AAAGTAGCCCCAATTGGTTGTAATGCAACTGACCTTAGTGTTTCCGCAAACATTATTTGAAAAATCGTTTAGGGTTGCCTCCGCAGTCTTCACCGCCCTTTCTGAAGACTGAAAACACCTTTGATGGAGGCGTTTCTTCACTTCAGGCAAAAACAAGTCCCAAGAGGCAAGGCCTAGGTTATATGGTGGACTAGAAACCCATTCCACTTTGATTTTGGTGAAATACTCCATGGCCATGTTTGCAATGTGTGGTCGTGTGGTGTTATGGTATAACATTCACTCTTCAAGATTTTTAGCGCGTTTTTGTAATACTTCTCTGCTAAAGTTGTGTTGAAAACAACTTTAGCTTATTTTTAGTGTTAGTTATAACGGCGTTCACCATACCGAACTTTGTTGCTTACTCTCAGAGTCAAAATGGTAAAGTTAAGCTTCATGACTACTTAGCGCTCGTACTAGACTCTTCACCGACTTCCTGTACAATTAATTTGAGCTCCAAATAAACGTTCACATGAACTTCGTACCCCTCGGAATGAAGCAGTTGAGACCCACCGTTCCAAGATATGGCGGGAGCAATATTCGGGATCTCTTAGGTGTCTTAATGTGAATTTTTGCCCTTTTCGCACATTCATAGCAGCAATGTTGATTTTTGTTTTCATTAGAGATGTTGTTGGAGCCCCAGGAATCGATGCGAATGTCTTCCTATTTGAACTTTTATACGAATAAGCCTCACCACATGATTTCTTCAAATGCGGACAAAATTGCAGAGCAGAAAACTTCTCTTCACGTAGGCGAAACCGAGTATGTGTCAACTGGATCGCTTGGAATAGATTATAATCGGAATCGTTATTACGTAATAGGCAAGACAATACACCATTGTGTAACACAAAAATACAACTTCGCCACGAAAACTGTCACAGTAAAAAATAATAGCCATTCATCATTGAACGCTCCTCGTATGTCTTTTAAGAAGCTGGCCAAAATATGATGCAAAAATCTAATATATCAATGATAAATAACAGTAGCGCATCCAGAATTTAGTTCTGCTGGAGGGCTAGGATTTTGGACTTTTCAAACCAGCAAAACTTTAAATACTTTATTAATGCAATAGATTGTTCAATAATTTTTGTCCTTCGATAAGAGATGGAGCTATTAGGTTCGCTGTTTTATTTTTCTGAAGATGCTACTACTATTTTATGAACACGTGTGAAGGTTTATGTAGATCTGCCAACTCAGTCGTATATTTACAGCTGTTCAAAGTTGACGTGTCATAGTATTGTTTTACAATGGAAAAATTTGAATATCGTGCAGTGGCAACAATTTCTATTTTTGGAGGGTGTAACACCAAAAAAATTCATGAAGATTGTTAAAAGTGTATAAGGACTCTTTACCTTCAATTAGAACAGTAAAAGATGAGTTGCTGAATTTAAACGTGGTCGTACAAGTCTAGAGGACGATTCACGTGAAGGACATCCAAAAAGTGCATCAATACCAGAAATAATAGCAAAAATAAAAGAAATGGTTTTGGAAGAACGTCAATTAACCAAAAAGGATTTAGTAGAAGTTATAGGGATCTCATTAGGCAGTGTGAACAATATTGTGGCTGAAGTTTTGGGTTTCAGAAAGCTGTTTGCACAATGGGTGCTGCATTCCCTAACAATGGAAGAAAGACAAATTTGAATGCAACTTTCTCAGCAACATTTGGAGCGTTTTAGAAAGGACGAAAAGGATTTTATGCGTCGTTTCATCACTATGGATGAGATATGGGTTTACCACCATGATCGTAAATCAAGACAAAAGGCTAAGGAGTGGTGTGAACCCGGTACTTCAGCTCCGAAACGAGTTATGGTACAGAAATCGGCTAAGAATGTGTTAGCATCAGTTTTTTGGGATGTAAAAGAAATTTTGTTCGTAGATTACCTCAAAAGTGGTAGAACAATAAACTCCTGTTATTAGTGTAACCTTTTGGAACAGCTGGATGTAAAAGTTCGTGAGAAAAGACCTGGTTTACAAAAGAAAACGATCACTTTTTATCAAGACAACGCACTCTCTCACACAGCTCAAAAAACCATCGCGAAAATCAGTGCATTAAAGTACGAATTGTTGCAGCATATACCCTATTCGCCAGATTTATCTCCTTCAGACTTCTGGTTATTCACACATGTCAAAAAATTCATGCGTGGGATACGATTTTCATCGGACGAAGAGGTAACAGCAGCCGTGGAAGCGTATTTTGCCAGTCTTCCGGATTCTCACGTCAGGGATGGAATCCATAAATTGGAATACCTCTGGAACAAGTGTATTGAAGTTCATGGAGAATATATTGAATAATAAAATGTATTTCAAACCATAAAATTGCGTTTTTCTTATCGAACGACAAAACTTATTGAACAACCTGTATATAACAAACATTTTATTTAGCCATTTAAAATTTAACTTCAACCCTTACTTATCAGTAAAAGATTAGAACTCTAGTTAATTTAGGAATTCATAGTTCTTTCCCTTGATCTCTGAGGGGGATGTAATCTCTAATCGCGTCACCCTCGCTGTGCCACTGCAACAAATGCTCCCGTTCTGCTAATTATTAATAATTATGGCGAAAACTTTCTGTATATAATGTTTATAATCGACTTTCAAACCAACCATTTATTCAAAAGAACCTGTAGCAGACACAAATATAATTTGTTTAAGTAGAATGTGAAGATCGATTTCAGGACATACAAAATTTTAATCTGGAGCGTGTGTTACGGTTATCGTAATAATTAACAAAATTAGCAAGAGTTTTTGTAATAATTCACCCAGTGAACTTATCAGGGATGAACCAGAGTGTAAATGAATCGTAATGTTTCGGATTTTGTAGGATTTTCTAGAAATTACATCTTTAATAAGAATAAATGAACCACAGCAGTTCTGATACTGACACTTAAGATAAATACGAGTATATTAAAGATAAATTGTGCTTTATCTAAATAAATGAATGCGCGTGGATTTGAAATTAATCATAAATTAGTAGAAAGCCGAGATACCTTATTAAATGATTGGCAAGGGATTTATTATTTAAAATTTTAACCCAACTTAGAGAAGTGCTTTATATATGCTGGTCACAAGAGTTATAGACAAATGTATAGGCCTGCTGCTGAAAATGCCAATCAGTTTACTAGGATAACGTCATAGTCATTGGAAAGTTCTTCGATAAATATCTAGAGGATTTAGAAGCATGATTCAAGAGTTGCGCAATGTCCACCTAACTTAAAGGAACTTAAGCACCTAGTTCGTGTGGTTTCTGGGAAATCTATGGCAACTGACTTATCAAAAGATAATCACGAACTATAATGTCTTTTTGGAGTTCTACCCAAAATCGCCGGTTTGTGCGTGAATTTACATAAATCACGAAGTATAATACAAAACCTCCCGAAGAAGACTATGGGAAAATAACTGTCAAGAGTCATTAGAAACACTTAAGCGAGTTTTAGTATCTGGTCTGCACTCAGTTATCCTACAATGGAGGGCCGATTAGTCTTGAACGCTGTTTCGAGTCACTTCGGCGTCGGTACTGTGCTATCGTTGATTTATGATGGAAAGGATAGAGTAGCCAACTATTTTAGCAAATTACTGTAAAAGCCTTAAATAAACTAATGTGTTACCCTAAAAGAATCGTTAGTGATGATAGACGCAAATGAACACATACAAATATTTCTATGGTCGAAATATCCTAAGAACTAACCCCACAGCATTGAAATGGTCAGAGCCCAGAAGAATAAATAGCGGTAAGGATTGCAGTATGATTTCGAGGTTGAACATCTTGCCGAAATTAATCATCGAAATGGTGACGCTCTGACGAGTGAGCTTGGGCAGTAGACTGCGACCCTTGCTTTGGTCTAGAATCAAAGATTAAAAAACATCTTTAACGTTCCACTGCTAATAACGATAATTGAAAACTTAAACACATGAGACAAGATTAAGGTGATCGTAGAACTGCAGAGCAAAGGTGGCCCCATTTAATACTGTTGGTGAAGTATACTGGGCTTGACGAAATTCCTAAACACTTATAACCCTTATAACCCAGGACGATCTTCTAAAGAACGCCCTGGGAAATGAAGATGTAACTTAAAAGCGAATGCAGTTGATATATCCAGTTTGCAACAGTTTATGGTAGGCCACCATATGGGTTTTAAAACTTTAGCAAATGTTTGCAAACGTTAAGCTCCAAAAAAGATGTTAAATAATGATGTTAGAAGTTTGGAACATGCGCTTTGGGGAACGGTCTACTAAGAAGATGGAGAATGTCGGTGAGATAGCATGTCGTGAGCAACCAATTTGAAAGAATTATTATTGATAAAATCGGCCTGCTTTCAAAAACAATTGATTATTTTCCTAAATAGACCAAGGCATCCTGTCTATCAATTCAGGAGACAGCTACAATAACCTAGGTATTTATGAAGGAACTTTCTGATTGTTTTGGAATTCCATTATAATTATATTCTGACTAAGGAAAAAAATTTAAATCAGCCTTATTCCAAAGCATCTGCTAATTGATAAAAAAAAAATCCATGACCACTATCTATCTACAGTCAGATGGAATGATGGGAAAATATTTGTCGAAACTAGCATCAGACCATCAGCGATAATGCAATTAATACTTACATCGTTCCTGATGGCGCATTGGCGACTGTACACGAACCAACAGGCAAAAACATCATCATTTGAAGAATTGTTTCGGCGTGAGCTAAAAATATTAGATGATTTAGGGTTTGGTGCAGGTCTGGAAAAGAAGAGACTACTGGAATTGAGTATGTCGAGAGCATTGGGTAAAATCTGAACTTTATTCAAGAGAACGTACGTGGTAACATTTAAATTGCTAACAATTGACTGAAGGCCCAGTAAGATGTATTATTTAAAATTAGAAGAAATCAAACTAGTGAGCTGGTGTGGTTGCACCAGCATCAGCGGCGATGAGACATTGCCCAAACTGCAACGATTTTGAGAAGGCCCACGTTATAGCAAGGATTATGTATATACCAGATTGTGAAGTTACCTAAAGGAAACCCTAAAGTTGTATACGTGAATCCGTTGGTTACATACGCTAACAGGTAAATGTAGACCAACAATCGAACAAAGGTGCAAAATCTGGAAGCCAAAGTTAAAAAACCACCATTTACAAATTTTCTGGTATATTACCAAGAATGCTACCAAGTCCGATTAGATGTTACTACTGAACTGTAATTAAAAACATATTTGAAATATCAGAAGGATATTCTTTGGCTAAAGATTTACCGATGTCCCGTGGTATTGATTCCAACTTTAAGACGATACAGCGCCATAAAAGATATACCACCTCTGTACGAAATTATGATCACACAAGGAGCCACGCTACGAGACTTGTAGAATTTGAGGGGCCTATCGCAACAGCATTGTGCTAATGGCGATAGTAAGTTAATCATACCAGAAATCGGGTATACATTAGCCAACTAAACTGGGAAGGGTGCAAAACATGATACAAGTAGTGTCTTAAAACAAGGACATTTAAATCATCGCCTGTAGTTGGAATCTAAAGGATATTCTGGCAAGGAAGACAACAATTTATTATCACTTTTGAATGAATTTGGGTTGCACGGATCGCTCTTGGTGCAACTTCTAACATGAACTACATATTCCGATGCTCGAAGTAGAAACATCCCTGCTGCAGTGACCCGAACGAAACGGCTTATGGTACAAAGCAATTAGCTGACATTTATAATAAGTCACCCAGTGGACGAGTTATATCCCTAGATCTAATTATCCTGCATAAATTAGTTATAACGTCTAATCTTTGTAAAAGTAAGCTCGTATAAAATAAAAATCGCGATTATAAAAACTGATACAGTTTTGCGCGTTCTAATGTTATTAAGAATTAAGTTCAAAAGATAATCTAAAAGACTAAAAATTCGCGAAGTGCGGGAATTATATATATAAATGTTTGCAAATCCAGTAGCTTGTCTAATTAGAATTAGACAAACTACAAATATTGTATTTAGATAAAATAAGTTAATTTTGTATATTAAATAAGATTTTATCATTTTAAATATTATTGCGCAACATGTTGCAAGTTCGATTACAGTAAATTATCGCGAAGTGCTAGAAAGAAAGAGCAAACGAATTCACTCTCGCGGAATAAAGACACAAAGACAATTAAATAAAACGGTAACGTAGGATCCCTTGTGAAGTATTCTATAAGTTACAGTTTTGATATGAATATAGAATTCACAGTTTTGTTTACTTAATTCTGAAATTGATATTCATGTGTAAAAATCTTGAAATATAAATTGCGATTTACATAAATATTATAAATAAATGAATACGCATAGAATTGATATTAAAGAATCAAAATAAATAATTAAATCAAGTTATTTAATTATTTGTTTCTTTATATCTGAGAAAAGAATCAAATACCCAAAAAATAAGTTATAAACAATTTAGTAAATAATAAGGCGAATATTCAATTTGTATTACAATAAATGTTGTAAATTAATGATACAAAACTAGTATAAGAAAACTGATTAATTTAAAATAAATATTTAGAAAGAACTTTATAACTAAATATTGATCAACATTTAATATCGAAGGGTTACATTGTAAACCTACTTAGAAAGAAAACTTTAAACCAGAGACATAATTTACATAATTACAATTGATCAGGTATAGCTTTAATTAAACGAGACAAATTCTATTTATTAGAAAACCAATTACTAATTAGATTAATAAAGCGAACGAAAGACAGTGATATGAAAGAATTATTGTGGTCACATTGATAACTAAATATAATTGAGTCAATAAAAATTAACAAAGACTCATCAAAAGATATCCAAGCTTATATATTTTTCTTAAATAGAACAAATGATTATTAAGTTATCGTTTTACATTCAGATAATAATAAAAAGAATTACTTCTGCATTAATAGAGTTAAATAAGATAGTTGATAAATGTTAACAAGAGGGATCGAGTTTACAAATATACTATTATGAATAATGCAGTTTAAGTAAAATTAGAATGTACATAAGAGTTTCAATAACAAACATATCAAAATTGATATCATAGTGACAAAGTCTAACATGGGCGTTAATCTCGAACCATTGTCAGATCACTATAATAACGACATCATCGCAAACTGAAGTGAAATAAAATTGTACATAGCGTATGAGGCTTGAAAATATTTCAACGATACTTGATAAAAACAAACAATTGTTACTGTAGATAACCCATTATTAATTAGAGTTGTAAGTGCGTCTAAATTTCCTACATCTATCTTTAATTTGGGAACACTCTGTATATAGGGAAATCAATAACAGAATCAAATGTGTAAATTACCAATATTCGTTTGGTAGCAAAATTTATAAATGAGGATTTTACAGGTTATTACGAATTTCGTTTATAATAATGAACTTTTGAAAACCCCTGGTTTACGACTGTAAAACCAATTTACAACTTAAGCTTTTCACGAAACCACGTTTGTTTCTATAAATAAATGGCAACCACCAAACCCCCCTTTTCCCGGGAATTTCAAGGTGAAGAAATACAAAATTAGTTAGTTGACACCAGAGCTCTCAAGTACAAGCACGTATTAGTGAGGCGTGACGTTAACGTCAGGCATTGCCGTTTCCGAATTCACCAATACGAACTAGCCATCCGTATCAACTACCGACTATCTGAATCGTAGCAAATTAGGCAAATTGGCGCTCCATGCGAATCAATTAAGATTTGGGTCAAGTAGTCCTCGTTCAAATTGGCCAAAGGAGTCGTCATAGGACGTTTGGAAGGTACTTCAAGTACATTATAATCAGAAACGACGACAGTTATTGAATCTCTCTACTAAAGTCACGAATCACAAGCAATCACAAGTAAGTGGCCATTTTTGTTATTAAGGCCTTTTCCACTTGACAAACCAACAAGTTCACTAAGAGAAATCCGACTCTCAACACTAATATTTTTTGGTAACTTAATAACCATTCGCTGGGGAAGTTACTATCGTCAAGTCTCAGTTAGACATTTTGTTGTTTTATTATATGATCTCTTTCAAATTTAAAGTAAAGGCAAACAGTTAGTATAGTTAAGTATTGCAATTCTGGACCACCTTTAATTCGAAGGGTCAATACTTTCTTTGTTAATAATTTAAGTAGATTTTAAATAAGTAAATTGGGGATCCCTTCTTCTTTTTCTAATACCGTTTTGTTAGTTAGTAAATAATCGTTTAACTATTTGTGCTCTAATTGCCTGTATAAGTTATATTATTTTATTATAACGATTTAGTCAAAACTGGATGTTTTTATTATTTCAGAATTTTTCGTAATCTTAGCAATAAGGATTAACAATAACTTTCTTACAGGAAAATAATAGATTTAAGTACTTAAGGAACACTCCCAGATTGTAAGTTTAACAGTACGCTTTTAGGAGGGCTTCTCTAGTGGCGTACAAGAAACCAAGTACCTTGTAAGCATTCCCGAATACAAACATCGTATTTACGGTTGAAATTAAGGTCTTCAGTAATTAAAACTTCTGTATCGACAAACAGATAAAATAGCGCCCAAAAATAACGACTTTTACCCAATTTTGACTCTCGAAAGCCGTTCTGAATTTTTAACTCAATTCTTACGAACAAATACTGTAAAACTCTCCACGCTTCACTGTCGCAGCTAACTCAGTATCAAAAATGGCATTTCCATCAACCTTCAAAGGCCTAAAGACATTTTCGTCCCGTTATAAAGTCTAACAGAAATGTATCAGAATATTACTATGGAAGTCATATACTAAAACAATGTGCCATAAGAAACAACTGTGGAATGAGGTATTATTATCAAGAATTAACGAATAGAAAATATTACTTTTCGTTCTTCTCTAATTCACGACATAAAACAACTTTTTGAAATAAACGTATTTAAATTTTAAATTTGAATATAACATATTTGACGAGTTGCAACGTTTTAAGATATAGTTCATAGTAGAGGTTATATCGCCCAGCCGCATACATGAGGTGGTGACCAAAAATGATTTAATGTTTTCCAAGTCATCCATTGCGACGAACTATGTTACGCTAGGGAAGCATTAATTTAATATATCGTGCGATCGAAAAAGAATGCATCCAGGGCGGTAAAAATTTAAAAAAGCCTAGGGAATTCATTGCTGATGTATTTCTTCCTAACCAAAAAAGCAAGATGTCAACCATATGCATGTAATTATATTTTACATATATTTAATATTTTAATTATTTTTAATTGAAAATTAGAACTTGCATCAAATAAAAAATATCCTAAATTATTTTTAATGATCAATAAGCAAATTGAAATTCCAATACATCATTATAATTTTCAATTATAAATGTCATTTATATATGACCCCTATAGTAAAATAATTATTTGGTACTTTTAGTATTATTTAATTTTTAATTTCAGTACCACCAATTTGTAAGTTTGGTTGCCTATCCAGCAGTCTGAATTCTTTCTGGATGACCCTGTATAAACCTAATTCAAGGATAATTTATAACGACTTTGGCGTTACAAACTTTTGATCTCCCTGTAAAAGCACTAGGTAAAAATCTGGCGTGGTACAATACATGACCTTCTCTTACACGTTGAATACATGCGTAAAATAAAATTTTACCAGTCAAATTATGAGCACACATAATTTAGAGGTGTAAATAAAAAGCAAATATGTCAATAATGTTCATAAATCGTTAAAATGTTGATTTATATTTATTTCGGAAGCGATAATTTTAACGGTCGTCCATCCAAGTTTCTAATCACGTGGAACTCTGCTTAACTTTGTAGAGTTTTCGGATTACTTGAATTATGCAGTTTTCCAAAACAAAACCAATTAGTTAACGTGAAAAAATACTACATTAGTAAGAAATGCAGCAAGTATAAAGAAAATCGTTAGAAAACATTTTTGAGGAGGACGGGAAAATCTAAAAATCTTAATTATAAAGTGATACTTCCGGTTATCCGATTTTAACCAAGTATTGCTATGGCGTATCAGAAAGGATTATTTTTATTTTTAAACACATGATTTTTCCCATTCAAGGGCGTCGAAAACACACATGTCCGCTACAGACTGGACGTCGAAAATTTTGGTCGAAAACAATTTTTTTTATAGGGAGGGATAAAGTAAGCATGATTGAATAATACTAAAATCCCAAAATCAGCAGTTTTCAAAAACAAAACTTAATCACAGTATCTAAAAATTTAAATATTGCGATGCCATTAAAATTTTATATACAGGGTGTTTCAGATAATATGACATTCCTTTTAAGGGCTGTAAGTAGACCCTACGGAAACCCCAATAAACGTAAAATTATAAAATACGAATACAAAAAAGTCATTTTTTTCTAATTGTGTACAACGAACCGCCTATGTTTGCATTCTGACTAAAACTGTTAAATCATTCATAAAATTATAAGTGAACTATATGACAGTATTAATTGACAATAGCATGCACTTTTACAGCTGTAGAAGGCACATTGCTATTTGTTTACTGCAATAAATAACGGGATAAGGGGATTGCTCTTTCACATAATTGACAGAATTTAGAAATAATGTATACAATTTTTTAGCAATTTTGAAGAAGTTACTTATTAATAACTGATAATAATCAAAATAGAGTTAAGTCATGCATCGTTCTAAGAAGATGTGTTTAAATGTAAAGACAGCTTAAGCAATTATTTATTGACATTTTTTAATTTTATACCTAAAAATATAAAAATTGCGTGGCATCATCCAACACTTAAAATGAAAATACTTTAAACACTTTGACACGTTTTAGATTTTTCTAGTTGGTGTTATAATAGTATTCAGGGGAATTTGCCGAATTCGACTTGAAATAACCAAACATTGTTTTATGCGCTGTTTCAAAAGCAATTTTAAAAAAGTGATATTAAAGGAATATTGTAAAAGTTGATATCTTTAAAACAATCTTATTGATCACACAATGTAATTAATTACCTTACGTTTTAAAACTTTCAAAACAGCTTTCCCTAACATTTTCTTCTGATACGTAATTAATTACCTAAATGGCCAATTAGATTGTCTTAAAAATTTTAGCTTTGAAAGTACAAATAATTATAAATGTTAAAGTATGTTAATTCGCTTACAGATTTATTTCTCTTAATCTAATTTTTCATTTTACAGTTTTTAAATACATATTAATTGAATCATACCTTTGCAAGTATTTCATTATTGCAGACCTGTGCACAATTTTATTAACATAAAAGCACCAATCAGTTAAATACGGCGTAGATGGGCACAATTTGCGATTTAGTTTTTATTATTAAAATACTGGTTAGACAACGAAACTCATTTAGTAACTTGCGTAAATTGGCATAATTTTGTTTATCAAGATATCGGTCACTGACATTTAAAGAGGTGTATCATTTTACAGTCTTGTTTTTATGCGCCTGCTTCGAAAGTTAAAATAAACACGTGCAATTCTGTTCTACTATGGAAATGTTTATTTAATAAGAAACACTTACTCGATTATATTTGTGTATTTGAAAGCATGTGCATAGTCGACTCATCATTATTTAAAAAAAGAAATGTTTAGTATTCGTATTTCTTATAATTTTACGCTTATTGGGGTGTCTATAGGACCTGCTTTCGTCTCTTAAAAGGAATGTCATATTATATGAAATACCCTGTATTTAAAGAAAAATTCATTTGTTATTCCGTAGAACAATTCCTCATTGGAAGAAAACTTTATATAATGTATGTTCAAATTGCTTTTAGTTGATTGTATTGCACATTAAATTATAGTTTCTAATGAAGAGCATTTGGCTTGGAACTGAGTTACTTGTATTGCATTTTTTATATGCTTATAAGCATCTACGCAATCAATAGGCGAAAGGCAACTGAAAATATGGAAAATAAAGGTACTTTAGGACTAAATATATTTTAATAACAACTAAAGAATTTATAAATTGTTGAATTATTGTGATGATGATTATTTTATATCACTTAAATGGACAAAATTGATGAAAATCAATCATTAATGCTATACACACAAAATAAGACGTAAGTGTGGGATGAGCTTTAGTGTGAACCTTATGAATATAGGTGGACTGTCCCAAAACTATCCAACCTTCCTTCATATTTCCCCGCTGGTGTTATTCAGCGTCATCAGGCTGGTGGCATCCTTCGAAGTAATCCCTATTTGATTGAAGAATATGCTGCCAAGGGCCTTTCCACTTTTGGAAGCAGTCCTGGAACTCATTTTTTGGTATACCCTTTAGAGCGTTCATCGTATTAGTTTCGACTGTTTCTTTGTCGTCGAATCGATGTCCTATGAGCGGCATTTTTAATCCTGGGAACAGCCAAAAGTCGCAGGGAGCTACAGCAGGACTACATGGAGGCTGATGGAGCTGTACGACTTTGTGTTTTGTCAAATATTGCTACACAAGATTCGATGCATGCCCTGGTACGTTATCATGATGCAGAAGCCAGTCACCTCTTGACCAAAGTTGAGGCCGTTTTCTGCGAATTGCCTCACGAAACCTTTTTATAACTGTAAGATAATATTCCTTGTTGATCGTCTGACCTCTAGGAGAATATTCGTGGTGTGCGACACCCTCATAATCAAAAAAAAACAATCAGCAACGACTTGATATTGCCCCGACTTTGGCGTGCTTATACCACCCTTTTATTTGTGTTTTGCCCATGTACTCGTTCTCAAATGCCATCTTCATCATTGTGATGATCTCTGTACAACTCGTTTGTGTTTTACGTAAAATTTGATGCAAATTCGTTGCTTAGATTTTTCCGCCATTTTCTAGAATAGCAAAATGTGACGAACGCAAATAAGACGTTGTAAACAAACGCACGCTGCACTGCAGCATCGAGGCAGTTCGTAAAGCTTTGCCATTGTTACTCGTACCCGGAAGAGGGCGCTACAATTGTCAGGCGCGAAGATATGAAAGAAGGTCGGATTGTTTTAGGACAGTTCTCGTAGTGGTGTATCCTGAATAACGAAATTTAATTTAGAATTCTTTTATGTGCTTTACAAATAATGCACTTACGAGTTGAAAATTCATCTAGAAAAAATATTGCATTGAGTTTATTTAAAAAAATTCCACGTTTAATTTAATAATTAGGAAAATAAATAGGAAAACAATTTGTCGTTTTGTAAGGATCGTTTTAATTTTAATTAAATACAGAATTTTGAATAAATATATTTTTGCTTTCTTAAGAATGTTATTTTGAAGTTGATAGTTAATGTAAGACGATTCAGTGTACCACTATAATACCATCGGTAAAATCCCGTGAGATTGAGGTAATGCGTGTCGCAAGTCTTAATTTGAATGTAACAGTTTAACCTTAGTTGTAGTAAAGGCTTGAATAAAATATGAGATTACTTTGTGAAAACAAAACCTAAAATTCATCAATTCCGTGTGATCCCAATTTGAAAAAGTTATTATGAAGAAATGAGGCATTTTTTGTATTGTCCCTGTTGAAGATTCTATAATAAGGATGTGGAAACATCTCGCACATCCGTATTGACATCCTTCGATGTATGCGAACTCTTTTGCTCAATATAATTCCGAATTGAAGATATAATCCGACTTTATCCAGTTTTATCCAACTCTTTTGCGACGAATTTACATCGTTATTTGGCATGCCGATTGGTAAATAAAATTTTAATACAAATTAATTGTTAAATAATGTAAAATAATAGTTGTATCGCGTGTGTTAAAACATTTGAAATTTATTTGATCTTATAAAGTGAACATCTTAATTAATTTAACTGAGATAAACACGCACTATCAAATAAGAAATTACATTGAATAATTTTAATAGCTTAGCTTCTTACTGTTGCTCTAAGTTTTAAACATAAAATACTCAAGTAATTATAAGCAGACGTATTTAAGTAATATATAAAGATAATTCGTTATTCGTGCACGAATCCTAATTAATTTTGTTTATTTAAGATAATAAATTACTCTTTTTATTTTTGAAATTGAATTTCCCAACTGTGAATTATTTTATTGATTCATTTTGAGCTAATTGCATGCTCGCAAGTATTTCTTTGTTCTATCTAAGTAACATATTGCGAAGTATTTTTTATATGCATATATACAGGGGAATTAAAAACAAATATTTAGATCTAAGATTCTTAATTGTAAGGTCGATTATCCGGAACAAAGTTAAATGTTTACACATGGTGACATTAGACTTGTTCCTCGCTTAGCAATCAACCACATCTGATTTTTGACAATTTTCAGATTTTGACAGGAATTACTATAATTCAAGATATGAATTACAGATGACTACCATTGTTTACCCACCCCTTTTCCCACTGTAGCTAGATGTTGCATCGATATCTGTAAATTTTACCCTATTCGATTATAATAAGTTCCACAATTCAATTTTGGCGTGATACACCAAACTGTTTAAATAATTACAAGGCCTATTAATTATATTACCTGCATTACACCTCTTCGTTATTACAAAATTGCTTAAAATCTCCAAGAAAGTATTTCCAAAGCGAATTAAAATTTTTATTTGCTTGATGAATTTTATATTTTGTATGTTTTTAGATAACGTTATAATTACACACACTCTGTCGGATTATGCCTTTCATTAATTTCTGAGGCATTGATGAAATTAAATCTAACTTCATCTCGTTTACCTATGTTACTTTAAAAAAATATGCAATTCTTCGCGCACCAACTGAGTTCGACGCTTACAGATTAGCTATCGAACAAAATAGAAATATAATGGTATTAACGGGTGTTAAGATTCATATCTTAACAGAAACCAGAGATGAGAGCTAAGTAGGGAATAGATAAAATGTATAATTTATGTCTTAAACGTAGCAAAGGATTAAGGTAGAAATAAGTTTAAAAATGTATTTCAATCATGTACATATAGTAAACCCTAAAAAAGGGAAATATTCAAAACCAAATTCATAAGTGACAGATCATATCACAGTTGAAATATCTAGGTAATATAAAGAACATAGATTGTGAAAGTCGAGTCAGCAAATCAGCATAAACGCAATAATTAGAATGCAACTAAGAATATCAGCAAAACTTTCTGTGTCATTGGTTTACCTAATAAATTTATATTATAAATAAAAAAGCCAAAAATTAAGATTAAGCATAATAATAAAATAAGGATAACACAAATTAAGTTACAGAAATACCTAATATGACAAGACCTTAAAAAGTTAAGATTAGAAAATAACTATTGATGTAATAAACGATACATAATTGTTACAAAACTTCCAAACAGCAAAAACCTCGAGTTTAAATCCACTACATAATACGAACGTCACGAAAAACATATGTATATAAACAGGTCATGTAGTAAAAATAAACGAGTCGTAAATCTGAGCATTTAATTGATCACTGCGACCTCTTTTCAAGGCCCAAAGTCTATTAGGCTGGCCATCTTCTTGAAAGCATCAAAGCGTCTAGAGGGATTAATATACATCCCTTGAGAAATCCAAGCTTTTTTTGGACAACAGAGTAGTTGAGGCTGGCTGCTCCTTTCAAAGGGTGAGTTCTTTCCTCATAAAACGCAAAGTAACAGACTAGCTCCGTATCAACGGGAAATAAAAATAAAGAAAGTAAGTTCCGTAAGTCATGAAAACCTACATATGCAAAATATTAACTAACGTCCCATTATCTAGGTATTTAAAATTAAAAGCGAATGAGACGATAGCGCTAAACAGTTTAAGAAGATAAAATTAGCATGCAAGCACTGTATACTAATTGTGATTCTTTACCTTTGGGGCCATTTAAATAACAATTTTTCTCACCCTAATGAACCGCTTATTTAGCAAACTTAATCATCGTCGAGCTCTTCTCCACACTCGCGTGCGAACCATCTCAGTACCTTCAACAATACAAAGGGGCGGAACCCCGAAGCTGATCCAGCCATCATGGCGAAAAGCATGCAGAGAGGTAACCTTGGAAGAGCCGGGTCATAGAATAAATAACAATCAGAAGTGATACTCATTCTTGGCGGGAAAGTTACGCATTTGCTTTGCGCATATAATCGCTCATTTTGTCAGGATAGAAAAACGTCATTCTACATCAATAGTTGTTTGGCATAGACGTTTTGAGGTTAATAATTATATCGATGGTTTGTATGATATAACCATGAAAAAGATATACGGAGGTCACGTTTGTGCTGCCAAAACTTATAAAAACAATCGAATTAAAAGTAAAAAAAGTATGTTTAGTTTTTCATCTGGATATACTAACTGCCTTTTTTCAAAGACCAAATTAGTTGAACAATTACAAAATGAATACAAAATTCTGAATCCATTGGGCATTGTAATTGAATCTTGCGATATGTGTTCGGATTCAGTTATATTGCCTTCTATCTACTTACTATAAAAATAACCAAAATTAATTTTTTATAGATATTTTGGGTGCAATAATCTTATCAGGTTTTTTTTAAATCCTAGTCGTCAAATTGTAATTAATGTAAACATACATACTTCATGACTGTCCAATAGCGTATATCCATAATTTGGTTTTCAACTTGGCTTATTGTTGGATTTTATGCTTCAACGTATCTTTCCTAAGGAGCATTTATTTAGCAAATTCCGTCACATAATGAACACAAATTCTGAATTCATTGGATATCTTGTTTGAATTTTGTGATATACATGGTTTGTACAAAAATTATGGGGAACAAATTTTCCTGATGTGACTTGTGATTCTATAGCGCACTCACGCAGCGCAAGCTCGATAGCGACGGGGCCTTACCTTGAGCACACGCCAAGTTCCAGCCACGTGCGAGCGTTCGTTCAGGTTAGTTTGTATTTTTAGTGGACCCCTGTCGAGTGACTCGGCACAAGCGCAAAATTCAGCGAACAATTGAACAAACGGTACGTCATCAAATTTTGTATTGGACTGGGCAAATCGGGTACAGAGGCATTGGATATGATTCTCCAAGTGTTAAAGGATGAAAGTATGTCACAAACTGCAGTTTTTAAGTGGAACAAGATCTTCAAAGATGACCTAGAGAGTGTGGAGGACGAGCCCCACTCTGGACGGCCATCAACGTCAAGAGCCGACGCAACGTGTAACGTGTGCGTAAAGTGCTGCATTAAGACCGTTGGTTAAGTGTGCGCACGATCGTAGATCGTATTGCCATTAATAAGATGGCCGTGCACACTATTATTACTGAAAATTGGCGATGTGAAAGATCTGTGATAAATTCGTCCCGAAGGTCTTGACGGACGACCAAAGGAAGAATCAAGTGTCTGCTTGCGAAGACCTTCTGCAACGCGTTGAAGAAGACCCCGACTTTTTGGACAACGTAATCACGGGAAACTAAAGTTAGATATTTGAATACGACCCAGAAACAAAGCGGCAAAGTTCCGAATGGCATATTGCGTCATCAACCCATTCAAAGAAGGCTCGAATGAGCAAACCTAGAGTGAAAGTTATGCTGATCGTTTTCATCGACGCCAAGGGGGTGGTCCACTACGAATTTGTACCTGAAGGGAGCTTTTTACCTAGAAGTGCTAAAAAGATTGAAGAAAAGTGTCAACCGGGTGAGGCCAGCCATCACCAGAAATTGGAAATTGCATCACGACAATGCACCCAGCCACACCTGCTCCAAGGTAACCGACTACCTGAAGAACAACGGTATCGCGACGATTCCTCAACCTCCTTACAGTCCCGATTTGGCACTGGCAGTCTATTTCCTATACCCAAAAGTGAAATCCTCTCACCACCATGGGTCCCTAAGTGCTGTCAAAGAAGCTTGCACGCGTACCATTAAGGATCTTCCGGAATCAGCCTATCAGGAAGCCTTCGAGTCGTGGAAAAGCCGCCAGTAAAAGTGTGCCGACGCTCAAGGGACATTCTTTGAAGAATTTTGAGATATTGTAGCAATATCTGAAATAAATCTATTTTTCCCAAACTTTTCCTGATACTTTTTATACAAACCTTGTATAGCCAGATTAGGACCATTGCGTTTTACATCCTTTTACTGATTTGATTATTAAAATTAATTTTAACATATATTTTCACTACAATAACCTTTCAGTCCCGCTTTTAAGATTGTAATCCTCAATGTATAATGGAGGTAATTCTTACCGCTTACTTGGAATCAGGTTAAACTGTTGATATACATAAATAGTTCAATGACATAAATTTAGTCATGAGTGAAACTGCAGCTTATGACTTGGACATTACTTTATTTTAAGATTGAGCCCATTTAATGAAAACAGCCACACAGTATTGTCACATAAAGAAAATAAAATCTAAATCCATTGGATATTGTGACTGTACTTTGTGATGTGTACTCAGGTTCCATTGGTTTCTATCTCCTACTTATAGAAAAATTCCTAAAATACATTTCTATATATATTTTGAGTCAAATGCTCTTATTAGTGCCTTATTTACAATTTTGGGCAACAATTTATGTACGTGATCCTTTTTTGCCATTTACTTAAGATCGATTAGGACTGTTGAGGAGCAGAGATCGGACTGCTCACTAGCATAAATGAAAAATTTAGCCATGAAAGAAGTGCAGTTACAAATTGGATCATTGCTGGATTCTGTGATTGCGCCTATCTTTCCTTAGGCGAAAACAATCATCCAACAATGCTACGTAATGTTTATAAATTCATTGGATATTGTGATTGAATTTTGTGATGAATGCTTGGATTAGGTTACAGTGCGTTCTACATTCCCCCACTTACGGAGAAACTATTAAAGTACTTTTTTCAGCATCTTTTTGAAATAGACAGATAGGTGACGGTTCAATTCAGCTTGCAACTTGGACCATTGTTTGATATTCTTATTGAGCTTACTTTTCCTATGATGCGTTTATTTAATGTAAATAGTCACACAAACCTGTTACGTAAAGAAATCTTATCTTTCGATGTGTATTCAGATTAGATTTCATAGCTTTCTATAGCTTTCCACATTCAAAAAAATTACTAAAATTAATTTTTATAGGCATTTTGAATCGACTAAGCTTCAGTGTCTTTTTAAGTCTCGACCCAGGTGGCTTCAAAAGGATTGATTTGTATTCTCGCATTTATTGTTTTGTAAAATTAGTGTAATTTTAAAAACAAATGTATTAACGTTGTGACCTTTATTATTTATTGGAGTCTGTCTTTGAAGGAAAACCTACAAATTAAATAAATAAATTTCTAATTCATATTCAACTTTTAAGGTAAAAATAAGGGAACCATAAATCTGGGATTGAACTTAAATGCTTCAAATTACGTTGGTTACTCAAATAATTGACCAGTTCTCGCTTTAACTTAAAGTAAATTAATTAATTACTCAATTGCCAACAAGTAACTGATAGTAGACATTGTGAGTCAAATGTGTTGAAAAAATCATCCAATATTACTCAATGTTTATTAATTCCAAATTCATTGGATATTGCGTTTGAATCTTGTGATGTATTCTCCGATTAGGTGATGTGCATTCAACGTTTTCCCACTTCAGGGAAATTAATAACATAGTGTTAATAGATAAATACAGTACAACAATCTTTTCAGTTTTTTTTAAATACACATAGATGTGAGAATCCCACTGCATAATTCAATAATTTAGCTAAGTTCAATTTTATGACTAAGCCTATTTTTTTTAGGCGTATTCATTTAATAAAATGGCCGCCTAATGCTAATATATAAAAAAACAAAATTCGAATTCATTAGATGTTGTGATTGGACTCTGTGATATGTACCTAGATTATGTTCCATTGGCTCCTAGTTATAGAAAAATTACTATATATATTTGTATGAATAAGTAATTACATTTACAATTATAAACAATTAAACAATTACAGGGTTAATAATAATAATAGGATATTCATCCACCAATTGGCGCAAGAGCAAGGAAAAAACCTGGAAAAAATAACCTTACTAGATGAAATCATAAATCTTTCATATTATGCAACCAGTTAATGGACTCTGGTATAAGGTTATGGAAACCAATAAATCCGTAATCAAACTTAGTAAAAGGGCAATCATTTACAATATGATCTACTGTTTCAATTCCCTTTTCGCAAAATCACGTTCTGGACTAGGTACTGCGTTCCAGCGGTATAACATAGAATTAACCTGGGCATGACCTGTTTTGATGCGATTTAGTTTAGACCAAATTTTTCTTGGTAAATCAAATTCAGGTACAATTTATAAGCGCGTCTAAAATCCCTGCAACATCTGTCTTTAATTTAGGAACACCCTATATATATATATATATATATATATATATATATATATATATATATATA
>JAHWXV010147891.1:0-12921 GCA_024586415.1 Phrixothrix hirtus
CACACCCACACCCACACCCACACCCACACCCACACCCACACCCACACCCACACCCACACCCACACCCACACCCACACCCACACCCACACCCACATCCACATCCACACCCATACCCACACCCACACCCACACTATATAAGATTCACAATTTGAAGCGTGTTTAAAGGCCAATGGACCAAAACAACAATAAACCCAACAAACACCTTAACGTTATTAATTAAAACAAAAACGAATACTTCATAAATTTTCAAAATGATTACCGTCCTTCAAAAGACAACGATTACATCTATGACGAGTACTGGAAACAGCAGTTACAATTTCATCTCGAGAAATCGCGTTTATGACACTTTGAATTCTTTCGATCATGTTCTGCTGCGCGGCTGGTCGTGACTGATAAACAATATCTTTAAGTCTTTACCACAAGTAAATATCTAGTACGTTTAAATCCGGAGGTCTAGGTGGTCACGGGAACAAACTATCTCCTCCAATCCAGCGATTTGGGTAAGTAATGTTTAAAAAGTCGAGTTGCTTTTAGAAAAATGTGCCGGGCGTCCATCAAGTTGATACCAAAGCAATCACCTTATTATATCATTTCTGAAAAATCCTAAATATGTTTCACCATTGAAAATAAGGGATCCGATAATCGTATGATCTAAAATTCCGCACCACACGTTGACATTTCACCTGTTTTGGTGATCAACTTCCGGCATCCAGTGAAGATTTGTTTCCGACCAATAGTGCATATTGTGCAAATTAACTCTGTCGCAACTGCTAAAAGTGGCTTCATTAGTCCATAAAATCAGAGAGGGGTATTGGGGATTGTCATCGCACATATCTCTCATCCAATGACAAAATCTAGCCGCATGTAAAAATCAGTAGTTGTAAGGGCCTGATGTAAATCATAGAGATGCATTCCATAGAATTCGACGTACTGAAGTACGACTTATGCCCAAATCTAAAGAAATGTTTCTAACGCTTAAGTGCGGATCCACTTGCACGTATGCGAAAACGTTTATAATATTGACTTAATTCCTTACCAAAGGTCGCCTTGTGATGTGAACTGGAATGACATGTGCACTACTTGTTTGTCTTAATCGTATCGTTAATCGCTGAAACACATTACTGCTTTGATATCTTGGTTTAGGATACCTAACAGCATATTCACGTTGAAGAACTGCATTTTCAGAAATTTAGAAATGTAGGGGAGCATATCGTAAGCCGTGGCATTGGCGTAAGCCATTTTTTAAAGTTGCAACACTAAAGTTAATTACCGAATAATGGTCAACCCAAAATTCAAAAAGAATCAACATAAAATGCTAACTTCCCCAAGTTTGATTCAATTGACATTTCAATTTGTTTGTTCCCATCATGGAATCCTGCCGATTTTATTTCCTGACTGAATAAACATTGTTTTATACGGGGAGGCTGGTAAGTAAACATAAGGCAATAATTTAATTAAATCATAATAAAATTGGTAAAACAAATTGAATGAAAAGTGTAATCATAATCATAATCATAAAACGTTTTATATTATTTTTCAATTTTTCATGGCATCCCTAATCATGTAACTTATTAAATATTCTTTTGGCGATATGTTCGAAACTAATAACGATATCGATTTACATCTTTAACATGTTTTATTCCAAATTTAATGGGTTTTACAATTATGATATAACAATTGCGTTGTTCTATTTGCAATTTCCAAGAAAAGTGATAAGAACTGCGATTTATTCAAATAGCGACCCCTTGCGGTGGCGGAAAATATCATTGTATAATGGTTACTTTTCTACTGTAATCACAAAATCGTCCTCTTTCTAATGAGATGAAGTTTACCAAATTCGATTAGGTTAAACGTAAGTTATAGCCAACTTATTCCGAAGATATTCTCCCTACCCTTCAGATTTTATTTACGTCTTACAGCGAAAAATGTTTTGCAAAAGAGATGGAGAATTTTAGTAAAAATGCGACGGTAATATTTATTTGACAACTTATATTGGCATATTTTCTAGAAAAATGCTGTTTTTAAATGCCCATAGCAGTTACTTAAAACTTAAAAACTATTTCCAGCAATTTCTATTGACCATTTTCCTTAATTAAGATTTTTTCTAAAGGTTCTACGACTATTAGCTTCTGAGATATGGTACCTCGTTACGCTAAATGGGACACCCGGTATAAGGGGTCCGTGATCCGTATATGTGACGAATTTTACGCCGTATAAATATTGCCTCAAATGTTTCCAAGCTCAAACTATTGCGAGTAATTTACGTTCAGCTAATTTCTAAATTAAAGTGCGGGAAGCGTAACTAACAGGCCGACCGTTTTAAAGTAACACAGTGCCTAGCTTATATTTTATAGCGTCTGTCGATAATTTGAAACTGTTTTCGAAGTCTGGATAAGCCAAAAGAGGATCATTAGCTAAAATAGTTTTCAAGTGATTGAAGCACTGAATGAATAATTTTTCTTTCTTTTTTTATGAACTGGCTTAAAACTTTAGTAATTTTGCCATATAGTCTTTGGTAAATTTTCGATAATATCCAAACATGTCGAGGAAAGCTTTTATATCCGTACGTGTTTTTGAAAAACGAAAACGCTATGTTTTCAGGATTCGGCTTTATTCCGTCGTTCATTAATATATGGCGTCAGTAAGCTGTAGTGCCTTTGCACCATTTATTTTCTCTTACCGTTTTAAATTAACATATGGACTGTAATTAATTAATTTATTGAACGTAAATACATTTGGAAATTTAACTAAAATATTTTTCTGCACGTAGCATAATTAAAACACATATTACACATTAAATTCATAAAAAGTGACATGTAAATTCTAGCAATGACCGATCAACGCCAACTTCACTTAACATTGTCCCACTCTTCCACCTATCGGTGCTTGTGTCTTCAACAAGTTACTTTTACACAATACGGCCGTTTTGCACTCAGCATAAGCCGGCGGTCTTGAAAGAATCATCTTTCAACAAAAACCACATGTTGACATAACTTAATTCATTAAACAAAATTGAACAAAATGAAATAATTAAAAAAAAGAAAAACAATTAAATATTGGCTTGGCTACTGCCACAACGTTGTCGTGCTATAAATTTTAACAATTCGCCTCTTCATAAATAGGACGTATGCACACCTTTTGAACAGATCGACCTACCATGTCATGCTTGGTCTTTACACTCAGTACACGAACTAAACTATCTTGTCCTAGATGAATGACGGAAATTCGACCCAACTGCCACAACAACGGCGGGAATATATCTTCCTTCAAAACCACAAGTGACCCAACTACAATATTGCTGCTCGCTTGTCTCCATTTAGTGCGTTTTTGAAGGGTGTTTAAGTATTCGTGATACCACCTGTCCCAAAAATGCTGCACTGACTTCTATAAAACTTCATACTTCCTTAAACAGTTATCTGGTACATCTCTTACATCAGCTTCGGATAACGCAGTTAGCGGTGACCCAATAAGGAAATGACCTGGGGTAAGTGAATTTAAATCACCAGGATCTGAGGATAATGCGGTTAAGCGTCTTGAGTTTAGGGCAGCTTCAATTTGAGAAAATACCGTATATAATTCCTCAAATGTTAAAATGAGATTACCTATAATATGAGTTGCATGATACTTAACCGACTTAATTGCTGCCTCCCAAATTCCTCCATGGTAAGGTGATTTGGACGATATAAAACTCCATGATATATGGTTTCCTTTACAGAACGTGGCAAGTTTACTATTCTAATCTAATTTCCTAATAATTATTGAATTTTGATTAACTCGTTGTTTGCAACAACAAAATTAGTGCCATTGTCAGAATAGATTCTCTCACACAACCCCCTTCTAGCTACAAATCCTTTAAATTAGTTTAGAAAGGATTCAGTTGTAAGGTCTCCTACTATGTCAATGTAAACAGCCTTTGTGCTGAAACATATAAATATGCACACATATGCTTTTATAAAGGACCTATTTCTTAATCTCCCATTCTTTATGGTAAAAGGACCGACAAAGTTGGTTCCGCAAACATAAAACGGCCGATTTGGTTCTACGAGGTCATTAGGTCAATCGCTTATCCTTTGGGTGACGGCAGCAGGATTATTTCTAAAACACACAATACATTTGGCAAGGACATTCCTTACCTTGCGACTTCCGTTTATTGGACAAAATTGTTTACGTAAACTGTATAGAGTCATCTGAGGACCTGAGTGAAATTGCCTCAAGTGCTCATATTTAATAATTAATCTTGTAAGGTGATTTTTTGGCAGCAAAATTATGAGAAACTTTTTTCAAAACTCATATTATTTGCTTTACCGAGTGTACCCCCAACCCTTAACAAACCATCTTTTCTTAGAAATGTATTTAGTGACCATATTTTGCTTTTAGGGGACATACTAGCGTTCTTAGCCAATACTTAGTTTCGCGTTTATATTCCAATAATTGGACACCCTTTATTAATACAATTAATGCATCATCTAATTCATCTACCGAGAGGTTACGAAGCACCCTATCTACCTTACGTTTACTTGAATTATTGCAAAATCTGTAGATCCATGCAACTACTCGATGCAATTTTATTAATGCAGAAAACTTCCCAATAATGAAGACGTCATTATCTGTTGCTAGCAATGTAACTGATTTTAGTTTTTTTCTTTCAGGCATAGTGTCAGCATTATGATTCATATTTTGCGTATGATATTACAAGTTTTCATGCAAAAACTGTGGACCGTTCCACCACAATCCTAATTTATGCAATTCGTTGGGATTAACACCCCGAGAAATAATATCCGCTGGATTTTGTGCAGATGCAACGTGTCTCCACTCCTTTATATTTGCTTTATCTTGAATGTCACTGACCCTATGCGCAAAATGCTTTCCACGTATTTGACTCCTCAGATAGCCATGATAATACAATCGTCCAATTACACCAAAAAAAATTTAGTTAGGCCACTATCCGTTAGGGCTGTTGTCACCTTATTCATGAGTTCAGATAATAAAACCGCCGCGCAAAGTTTAAGTGTGGGCAGTGAAATTGTTTTTATCGGTGCTGCTCGCGATTTGGCACATAAAAGTCTAACCGTTATCTCACCGTTTTCTGTTAATGACATATAAATGCATGCACCCATGGCTCGCTCGAACGCATCTGAAAATCCATAAAGCCTACTATAATTACTAATAGTTACTTCTTGTGGTATCTTGAACTCGTTTAGTGTGTTTAGTTGACTTTGAAATTCCATCCAGGCTGAAAATAAGTTCAACGGCACCAATTCGTCCAACACAAGTTGCAATTCCTACAAGGACTGCAGCAGGATTTTTGCCTTTATTGTCACCGGCCCAACTAAACCCAAGGGATTAAAAAGTTTCGAAATTATTGATAAAATGGTCTTCTTTGTAACTTCGCTCTGTTGCCTTGATACGTTGATAATTTATTCTAAACTCATCTAATGATGCCCTCCAGAATATCCCTAACGTCTTGGAACTATCGTTTTCTGTGACGAAATAACCCAAAATTTTGTCACCCGTTTCCACTAAGCCTGTTAAGACAGCAGGCTTATTCAAATTCCATTTTCTTAACCTAAAACCATATTTCCTTAAAATATTAGATAATTTGTTACCTACCAGAATTGCGTTTTTAACTGAATCCGTTCCTGTAATCAGGTGATTGGCATAAAAGTCCCTAGAAATTATTCTGCTAATAGTAAGGCGCTACCGACTCAACGTCATAAGAAATTTGTTTTAAACATGTTGTCGCTAAAAAGGAAGTCGGACATGTGCCATACGTCAGCGTATTTGACCGATAATGTTCGATGTATTTATTTACGTCTTCCCGCCACACGATTCGTTGTAAATCCCTTTCATCCTGAGCAACATTTACAATTCTATACATTTTCTCAATGTCTGCGGTAATAACGACGCTATGATTCCGAAATCGACAAAGAATTGTGAAAGAAGTAATCCTGTATAGATGGTCCTACCATTAGGGTGTTATTTAAGGAAATTTCCGTCGAACCGTCGAAAACCACCCTCAGCTTAGTCGATAAGCTCGCTTTATTCAATACTCCGTGATGCGGTAGGTAAAAAATATTATTATCATTATCGTAGCCCTGATTTAATTCGAGCCGTTGTACCTTAGTCAGATGTCCCGTGCGTTGATACTCTCACATGAAGCTAATTTATTTTTCCCTAAATTCAGCATTTTTAGATAATCTTTTCTCCACTGCAATCAATCTACCTTCCGCGATTTCTAAGCTATTGACTAATTTATGACGATTTTCATGCATTGGTAACCGCACGACAAATCTACCCTTGATATCTATATGTGTCAACGAAATAGTTTTCACATTCTATTTCTTGTTTCGACCATGCTGCCTTTGGCTCACATTGCTCAACGCGTCAAAATTTTTCTAATTGTTCATCTAAATTTTCAGAAGATGCTACAAAATGGCAACCTAACGCCCCGTTTTCCGTAATACTATGTATTAGGGGACCTGCTATTACCCAACGTAATAATGACTTTCGTAACGTTGGCAACCCAGGCCCCAACCTTATTTGACTAGCACATAACAAATCAAAGAAAATTGTGGCCCCTAATAATATCTCGATTTTATCTGAAATATTACAGTCTGGATCTGTTAATTTTATACCCGTTGGTATATTAAACCATGACTTTTCAAACGATTTCACCAGAATTTTAGTTGTTATAGTTTCTAGAGTTTAAAATTGAATCGCTGCTGTAAAATTATTGTAAACCGATTTGATTTTAGTTTGCGTTTTTAATTTAATCGGGATTTGAACCTTATTAACTCCTACTACTACTGGCAAGTTAATTTGTTTAGCTGGTTATCAAAGATGGTTGTGATCCGTTATCTAATAAACATCTCACCTTATAGATTGTGCCGTTTTTATCCGTATCAATACTTTTGCTGTTGATAACAACACCTGCGAGATTCCCTTTTCCTGACAATGTAAATGTATACCTACGTTATTATTTTCTGTTACACAATGTGCAACTTCGGCTATTTTATTAACACCGGTTTCATTTTTTCGATATTCCTGCCTTCGATCTTCATCAAGCAACGTGTTGTGCTTACCTTTACATGTTTTGCAACCCTCTGATTGGCATCCTTTTACAAAATGATTTGAGCGCACAAAATTTATATAAAGTTTTAGTATCATTATTTCATCTCGCCTTTCTTTTACTGTTAGTTTTTGCAAATCCTTGCAATAATAAATAAAATGCTGACCATTACAAAATCTACAACTTATTGCTTGATTTGTTACTACATTCGTGGACAATTTTTCAATGCATTTGAAATGAATTCGATTACCTTTTACTGTTTTTTCATAATCCGTCGATGCTTCCAAACCTTTACACCGCTCTACCAAAAAAATTTTAAAATCAGAAACTGCTGGGCAACCCTTAAATTTCCATAACATGGGCCTGCTCCTACTTTTTTTTTTAGTATGTTTATCTAATTTCCTTGACATGAGCAAAATTATTAGTTTGTCCCATTTCTCTATCGGTTCACCTAATGATTTTAATGCACGCATATGCCTATTTAAATCATCTACAAATTTTCTAATTAAAACTACTTATTACTTTTGTAAATTAGATAGGTCAATTAAATCCCTCAAATGATTTTGTATAATGGCTGGCTTATCTTCAAACATTTCCTTTAGTAACGCCCACGATTCATCGCAATTTTCCTCTGAGATCTCAAGATCCTGCATTATGCTTTCAGCCTCCCCTTTGAAGCATTCTAATAATCTATAACATTTTTGAACCTTGTATTTTTTATTATTTCCTATTAACGATTCGAAAGTGTTTTTAAACTTAAACCATTTATCATACTCGCTATGAAATACTGGAAAACAAAATTTTGGCAACTCTAAATCTACATCATTTTTCTCGTTTTTTACCCCTACTATGCACCCCGCGATTGCCGATTTACCTTCCTGTTCTGTGTTATTTTCCGAAATCATTTGCCTCGCTTTTGTAATTACTTCAAAATACTCATTTTCGAACTCCTCTCGCGTATTTAATTCAATTTCTTTTAGATCTAAACATTCTATTTAAAACTGAACCTCATTAAACTCTTTTAAAATACCTTCGGTTTTGTCTAACCAGTACTGGAATTGATTAATCTTATCATCACTGATTTTATCTAAAAATTTTGCAAACGGCGTTACTTGTCCCTTTAAATCACAACGCGTTACCGTTAGTTCATTTAATTCTAACATTTTAAATCTGTTTTATCACTACAATTCGTTTTAATAAATCTAATTCGTTATTATTTTCAGGCAACTAGTACAATAATTTCAGCTAAATCTCATGCATACCGCATTTAATTTAACAATGAACTTATGATTTATAATAAACAATACTTCTTTAGATTCGATATTTACTCAACTTAAATAAACTTAAGGAATAATGTAAAATTAAACGGATATCGAGTCATCGCTACTGATACCATATTCAATTGTAACCTTCAACCATCGATATTGCTTTTTCATCTGGCTCGAAGGACCAACATGTAGTGCCCTTGCACTATTTATTTTCTCTTACCCTTTTAAATTAACATATAAACTGTAATTAATTGATTTATTGAACGTAAATACATTTGGAAATTTAATTAAAATATTTTTCTGCACGTAGGATAATTAAAACAAGTATTACACATTAAATTGATATAAAGTCACATGTAAATTCTAGCAATGGCTGATCGACGCCAACTTCGCTTAACATTGTCCCACTCTTCCACCTTTCGGCGCGTGTGTTTTCAACATCAAGTTACTTCTACACAATACGGCCATTTAGAAATTCCGACTTATATAATTGTATTTTTAAACTGTATCTTTGACATCTTTCGAAAATGTTACGTAGCTTTATTAAATGCTCCTACAAGGAGGTATTATAATATCGTCTAGATAAACAATGCATTGGGTAGGCGAGAAACCGATTAGAGATTGAGCTATAAAGCGTTGATAGGGTGAGGGGGCATTTTTAAGACCGAAGAGAGATTCTTTTGAATTGCAAATGGCTTCTTCAGTCATCTAGTGAAAACCAGTGCCTAGGTCAAGTGTTGAAAAGTATTCTGCTCTACCAAGGTTATCCAAAACTGTAAGCGGTAATGCGTATTTGTACTGTATAATATTCTCGTTCAGTTTCCTATAGTCAACAATGATACGCCATTTTCGTTTACCCGAGTTGTTCATCTTCTTCGGGACGATTTACATATATGCGAAGTACGGGGACCCCGAATGTTCAATAATGTCATTTTCGAGTAACTTTTTCATCTGTATTCTTACTTTTTATTTATGTACATGCGGATATTTATAATTTTTTGCGTATATTATGATATAATTATTAGTGAGTATGTGATGTTTCGTTAGATTGGTGAATGTTAAAGGTAGTTCTAGAGAACAAAATATATCTTTGAAATCGTAACAAAGTTCTTAAGCTTTTAAGCCTTTTCAGCATTTAAATGATTGATTTCTATGTTTTTTAGATTTTCATTTAATATATCACTTCTTGAACAAGACTCCGAGTGTATATTATTTACTTCTAAGTTCATCCTTTTTGTAGTTTTCTAACATTAGTGGGTTGTAGATGTGAAATTATTGGATTTCATTGGAATTCTTGTATGGAAATAATTATTGTGGACTTAACTAAAGCACGGGGTGTTCTACAGTAATAGTGATGTTTCATATAAGTTCTGAATTTTTATTAATTTTAGAGAAATTACATTCGTTTCGTTTCTGCTGTGGCGTTTTAGAATTATTATAATAAAATGTTGGTCTATTTTATACATGCATCCAATGAAAGTCGATTTTAGTTAACAATTCGTATAAAATAGTTGCTCCAATAACTCCTGTACATTCTTCGTGAAAATCATATAAATAACATTTAAGGTTGCCATCTTCTTTAAATAACGCTTTAATTGGTACGTATTTATGTAATTTTATTATACTCTATTACTTCGTGCGAAGTTGAAATTTGAAAACGTTGGGAACGAATTAACTTGGGAAAATTTTTATAAACAATTTGTCCCAGTGCTACCAGTATCGAGCAATAGTCTGTTACTAGTTTTTGGTATGACAAGATAAGGCAAATTTAATTTTATAGTATTTAAATTAAATGTTTCAATAATGTTTTACGAGGATAATTGTGAAAATGTATAGCATCTTCGTAAAAAATAGCTTGTTTCTCGTCATCATTTTTAAATTGTTGATTTTCGCAATCTTCGTGTAAATTGTGCGAGGTTCATCTCGCTATCAACAGTATTATAATTAAAAAGCTCTTCAAAATATGTTTCTGGGCTAGCTTGATAGTGTAATATATTGCGGACCTTGATTATTTGGTCTTTTTGAATTATTGAGGTTTATAGATCGCATTGTGGGCGGTCTTTTATTTGCAGAACCTATTCCCAATGGTTCTTCAGGGGAATAATTTTTATGACCTTTTTGGGGTGCAAACACATTTCCATTTTTGTAAAGAAAAGGATTTAGATTTGTAGACCGAGAGTTTGAATTATCAGTATTTTGATCCCTTAGGTAAATTCCTGTTTTGCATATAATTATTTGCAAAATAATTTTGATTAAATAAAGGCTGTCTTTGCATATCAAAATTAAAAGCGTTGTTATTATCTAGTACATTTGAACTATGCAAATGAGTTCTGTTTCATTTTTATAATATCAACGGACATATGATCTCCGAAATTATTTATAAACGTAGTATTTAATTATATCCAGAAATTAAACTCAACCCGCGGTGACTTCAAGAGCACTATTTTTAACATATACAATTAATAGATTGTTTATATAAGTATCTGGTTGTGTAGAAACTAAAAACTGGATCAACGCTATTTCAACAGAGCGAATAAACTTTGATAAAATGCCCCGAGTGCCGACATATGTGGGCAGCTCCGATATCATTGATATATGAAAGCCAGGTGGTAATACCTTAGTCATTTTTAATTCGTTATTTTCAAGATGTAAAGAATACTTTCTAGTAGTGTTTAAATATTTGATAATAAAGTTGATTGTTTTAATAAGCTAGGTTTATTATTCATAGATAGTTTGAATTTACTTTATCAAATTTTGTACTATTTCTGTGTATTATATGTATACATATCTGCCTATCATCCACATATCATTACGATTAAGTAAAATCCGATAAATTTACCTAAAGGATAAAATAAATAACAAAAAATATATATAAATAATTATAAGAGTGGTGGATTCGTAAAAATTTTTACTTCATAATAACATCCTCGAATGCGAACGCAGTTAACTGAACGTTCCTTTGTAGCAGTTGCCAGTGTAGAACTCAACGATTCTTGCGTCTTCGATAGGAACTTGAAATAAGAAGCGCCTTCTTCAAACACAATCAAAATTCTAGGTTAGAATGCCAGTGAACGGTTCTAGGTACTCTTCTAAATTATAATTCATTTAATTTTCAAATTAAACGTTAAAACGTATAAAAGGATAAAAAATATTGTAATGCCATTTTGCTCGAGGATCTTACCAACTACGCTAGTTTAATAGTGAGATAGCTCGCTTTTAAAAAAACTATCTTACAACACTCTACAAATGTTGAAGTACAAGAATTACCTTAATGATATTAAGACGACTAGATGTAATGAAAGCAATTGCAAGACTGATTCTTGGTTTGTAAACTAACACACACCTGATAGATCCTATCTAATCTATTGCTAAGTATTTACAATCTTCTGTTAAGGTGCTATTTGATAAACGCAAAATATACACTTATAAATACATAACTCGCTTTGGTTTATGTAATAATTTAAGCATATTATTCAAAGCTTTACTAAAAAATAGATATCAATACATAAAATATCAATCCAGGGTTTATTCAACGTCTAGCGGGTTCACTGAGGGATCTAACTTAGGACCTATTTTGTTTATTATATTTTTTAATGATATTTTTTAAGTATTTAAATACCTTATATATGTATATGCAGATGATCTAAAAATATCAAGTCCGATATTATCGTACTCATATTGTCGTAATTTACAGGATAACCTTCAAAATTTTTATCAATAGTGTCACCATAACAATTAAAAATTAACAATAAGAAATATAAAATTATAATGTTCACAAGAAAATTACAAAATATTACTTTTAGTTATAGAATAAATGGGGTTGCTATTCATAGAGTAAATATTATTAAACGCCTTGGAATAATTTTTGGATTAAAGTCTGCCCTATGTTCCATATATTGAGAATTGAGAGTATGTGCACACTTGTAATTGTAATAAAAATTGAATTTATTTAAATAAGATAATGATTTGAAAACGTTAAACATACACAAAAAGTAAAATAAATGCAATAAATAAAATTAGTGTTAAATCTTATCAAAATTATTAAATTGCGATCGATGCGATCAATTTCTATAGAATTTACAAATATCGAAGCAAGTTTGTTAACACTTGCTTTACTATGAAATAATTCTTTACGTTTTGCCTAAATAAAGGTTTTACTACCTGAATTTACTGATGCTTTGAAAGGAAATTTAGTTTATACCTTTGTTTAAGCAAACTTAATTATGCTCTCTATTATTAACTAAGGTTCTTTAAACTTGAATGTTCTATTTATTTAACACTAGCGATATTTGCGTTCCCAACAGCTAAGGTTTAATCGAGAACTAACTTTTACGATATCTTCTGGTTGCTTTTCTCAGGTAAAACGGATGTCCACTTTGGTATTATTATAACACTCAGTAGAGTGTTATTAATAGGGGCGTCCATAATGGCGTACCTGGTCATATTGTTGGGTAGTTCCCCACTTGCAAAGTAGATGGCGTAAACATTTCATTAGCTTGAAAAATATTCCATTTAATTAAAATATTTAGTGTACTGTAATTGTTATATATTTAAGAAACTTTGGCTAGTGATGTATAGAAGGCG
>JAHWXV010147940.1:0-15913 GCA_024586415.1 Phrixothrix hirtus
TCTTTGTTCTCCGAATACTGATTAGACTCGCTTTCTTTGTTTGCTATCACAGTGATACGGATAACGGCTGCATGTGTTTAATTCATTTGATGGCGCAACACGATGCAATATTCGTAATTAATGGTTTATTAATTAATTCACATTTTAATAATCGGAAATCGGTATTTCGGTTGTTTGTTAATGCTTATCAAAGCAATCTTGAATAATTTCGGGCGGTAGCTGGTTTTATTTGCATCAGGTTACGTTATCTTGTTTAATTGTTTTATAGCCTTTTTAATGCAGCTTTTAATTAAGCAATTTTTCAATTACTAATTTTAACTTAAACTAAGACACTCGCGCAAGGTACTTTGCACTTTCTTAAAGTTTATAAAGTCCTTAATTCAATGTTTCTTAATTACTCCCGTATTTATGAATATAGCGAAAATAGGTAGAATTTTTAGGAATTCTTTTAAATCGCGTTTCGCGTTATTCTGTCGGTTTGTATAAACGTTACAGTATGATGCAAGGCATACGTCTTCATAGTTTACGAACATTTTCACTTCTGTGGAAATTTGTTTTGATTAAATAATACCATTGAAATTTGGAAATATTTAGTATGTGAAATTACATATAAACTAATGCCGTGTAAAGTCATTATAATTATTTTTCTTTATTCTTAATGCCACAGTAAAAAATGTACCAACAAATCCTACTATAAAATCTTGCACTATCTAGCAATACTTTTTCATTAATAGTTTAATATCCAGATTTTGGTGAATTTACATACCGCCATTTTTTCTCGAGAAAAATAACTGTTTCTTATGAGCCTTCAGCCTATTTATTTTATAGAACTTGATTTACATACCTTTACCAGATAGTGTTGTATACCATAGTAATGTAATTGTTTAATTCTCGAATTGATGCTTTAGACTAGTTTACGTTAATGAGTGACGAAGTTACTATTTTAGATTCACCTGTCAATAGCTGAAATACGAAGTGCATTCTATGAATTATTTTAGTGTTAGCTTTAATCCGGTAAACAAGCATCTTCATTAACTTTCTTTTACTTGAACTTAAGAATCTTCGAGTGTTGTATCGCATGCTATAGGAGATTGTTCCTTATATTTTGTATTAGCCTTAGTCCGGCAAAAGTTACCGTAATTAACTATTTGCTTTAGGTGCCCGTTCCTACGGGAATATAGAATATATTTGTTATATTTCTATATTGCTATATTGCTCACTTTTTAGTTAGGTAAAACTTCTTGCTGCTGGACAAGCCATGGAGCTTGATAAGATTTATGGTACAGTAAATACGTCACACACTTCGTCGTTCAGGCGTGTGTTGCTTCTGCGCTTTTACGAACGACTGGCGCCCAACTTTTCTTTCTTTTGAACTTGGGTGGAGTACATTGTGCTGACCTCGACCCCTCTCCGACATGGCACGATCTGGTTGGTTCAACCATCAGTACGACTTCGAGATCAAATTTCATCTTTATCCTATTCCTACGTCGAATATTTTTATACAAATTTGGGTTCATATTTAATAAATAATAAACAAATTTATAAGTCTTCCTAACTTTATTAATAAAGTTGAAAAGATATAAATTCGTTTATTATTTATTATAATTGGATGTTTTAAAATAAATATTAAATGTTCAATTTTTATTTCCATAAAATATGAATGAATAAACTGGTTGACTATGAGATAAGTTAGTGTTACACAAACAAACAATTACAACTGCAGTAATTTGATATTATTGAATAACATGTTATTTCTTCAAAGACTCGTACTTGAAATTGGAATGACGTCTAGGCGTATTGATATATATACAGATTTTCCGGCAGTTCTCATACTGTGGACGTTCATAGGTATGCTATTTTATGGGATTTTATTATTAACGTACGTGGCTAGGCTTCTACAGTATCGTGCTAAAGCTTGTGGGTGGATTTTAAAATCACTCTATAGATATTGAAAGTTCGAAAATGTTTAATATTAATTAAAGATTATGACTTAAATGCAAAAAATCGTATTTTGTGTAGATGCAAATATATTTATCAATATATTTTTAATTATTGTGCAAATATTAGTGGATAAAATTATTTACACAATTTACATCAATACTATATTTCACAAAGCTTACTATAAATCTGTGGCGAGCTAACGCACATGTTATATCAAAGTATTCTAGAATTTTTGTCATCCCAGCATGAAAGTGAACGGTCAGTGAGTATAAGAACTCAGCGAGAATTTAAAAAACTTCCAACCGGCTATAATATAGGAGAAAGGGTGAGTAAAAACTTAGGTCTACAAATGAGATTTTAGACAAAAATTAAGAATATCAACTCAAATACAGCTACGCGTTTATTAATATCTACTTTATATTTTAATATCCTTTATTAAAAAACTAATAGTAATAATTGCAGTAATAACTGCTATTTCTTCTCTGAAATTAAATTAGGTCTGTAATCTTTGTTAATTAAATTGTTATACAGATCTAAAATTAGCTTGTCAGAAAATATGATAATAACTAATAATTACGGAGGAAAATGGTTTAGGGTACAAAAATCGACTATTATTGTATGTTAAATTAGATTCAATTACGACAACGCATTACGAAAACATGTCGATGAAAAGACTTCTACTAATGCCAAATCGTTTCAAATTAAATATAAATGTTAGAATAACGAGGGACCTTCAAACAAAGCCACTTCCATTCACTTACCAAATAAAAATAAAACGAATAATAATCCAAAAGCTTCAAACGCTTGTAACCGTACATACACATTAAGAAATAAAATTTCTTTTATAAACTTACAAAGACTATATTCGATCCTAACCTGTTTAATGAAAATATATCGCTCAATTCCTGTCAACTAAATTTTGACGAATGTTATTGTACCATCTAGCTTAATACAAAGCTTTTTATATTTTACGTTTCTTTTGTGCGAAAACATTTTTATTTTCATTAAACGAAAATGCTATCAAAATGAAAGAAACGAAATATTTTCATTTTGTGCATCAAATTACCAATTCTTTTGTAATTACGCTAGCACTTTAAAGTTAATTAAACTTAATTATAAATTAAGTTTTCTCGTGAAATTACATAACATTAGATAAAGATCTAATTTTAAATCATTATACCATGAAAAGATTATATTCCATTAGTGCGCTTTCTTTCAAAATTTGTAATTAGTGAATCTTGAGTTTAGCAACGCTTTTATATTTAGGGATTTCATGAAAAAGTAATTTAAAAATGAAATATAGATGGTGCTTTATACAAGAATATAAATAGCTGTACACATAAAAAGCTTTTATTGCTATCTGAAGAAGTCCTTATAATTACTCTTGATT
Source organism: Phrixothrix hirtus (assembly GCA_024586415.1). NCBI lineage: Eukaryota > Metazoa > Arthropoda > Insecta > Coleoptera > Phengodidae > Phrixothrix > Phrixothrix hirtus. The sequence continues at coordinate 3,332 of JAHWXV010147940.1, forward strand.
TCAACTAATTATTTGGAAATTTGCTTTTATGCAGTACTCCAGCTTATCACATTGTAATTGCAAGACTCCTGGGGCCATTTGTTTAATTCTCTTGAATTACCACTTCTGTATTATCGCCTACTTTACTATCCCATATACTGTAATTAATATCTCCCATTCCATAAAGCTGCTTCTGATATAACTCTATAACTTTATAATTGCCTTAAATATTAGGGAATGTACTAGAAAAGTATTTAATAATATTTAGGGAAAAGATTCCTATAAATTATATAAAATTCCTAATTTTTAAAGTACCGCTAATTAAAAGTTTTACTTAGCCGAAACCCTATCGTTTTTACTTATTTTTATGGCTTATTCTAAACTTTATCCGGTAAAGTAACTACAAGCCAAATTTTAAAATTAGACATTTAGAAATAAGTAATTTAGTGCTAATGTAGAAGTACTACAAAATTATATGTTCAAAATAACTTCGAATTAACTTGTTAAAACAATTCATCATGACAATATCGATTAAATTATCGTTGATTCTACGATAACCTACATCAAAGATTTCTATTCCTTGTGCGTAGAAATAGTACACAAAAATCTATGCTATATAGTTGATCTAAGAGCTGTTGAATAAATCAAGAACATGTATTAATGAGAACGGACTTACTATAGTTATAAAAAGACACCTCAACAACTGTTAAATGAATGTGGAGATTCTTTTTTTCAGCCAAAGCCATACGGTGACATAGTTAAGCTGCTTTAGGCGTCACTACAAGTTAAATGAAGTTAACGCTGAAAACTAATTAATCGGTACGCACAGACACATCCTAATATTTTACAAAGTATTACATTGAATAAGTTACGATGCTTATTAAATTTTATATTAAAATTAAAATTCATCAAAAGGGTGATTATCACCTCAAATTTTAAAGACGCGTCCGTTGCTTGTAAATAGCGACGCTTAAAGGTGAAAATTGCACATATAGAAATTAGATGTAAAAAACATGTATGCTATTTGGACAATATGTGCCATCTATAATTTATACAAGTGAAATATAGAATTTAAAAGTAAAAAGGTTTAATTTTAAGTATGAATTTGACTAATATTAAACATATTAAACTGCTTACTAATAAAACTTAGAATGCTGATCATTGAATTTAGAACCAGATGCACGCATAAAAGTCCTTTAGTGATAGAAATGCGTTACAAACTAACCTAGTTCGGAGAATATGGTGTATTTTGCAGCGGAAGAAGTGTTCTCAGGCGTTCGCTGGTTTCAATCATCTAGATTTCCTGTCTAAAGGAGGCTATTACAATGCACACTGAAGATATCCTTGAGGTATTCACCTAAATCAAAATTTTGGGCTAGTTTGAGCTAATTTAGAATTAGCAAATCCGGTTCAGAGCTTACTCAGTTGTCCACACTAGAATTCAGAATTAAGGATTCGAACTATTTCTCTATTTAGTTATTAAACCAATGAGCGATATTAGGACGTTCACATAGTTTAGCAGGTCAAAACCTGCTTAAATTCAGAACCTTTTAACATACCACTCCTCAACGGTTCGGTTTCGCCTCTCATTTCGCTGGAAATCTGAAATGCTTTTACCAAATTCGGAATTTTTGTTGAGCTAGTTCAAAAAAATCTGAACTTATCAAAATTGATAAGGAAGCACGTTTAGAAACATTTCTGTCTCAGAAATAAATTTAATGTGTTATTGAAAATTTATATGTAGATCACATATATCTACAAAATCTTATTTCTCTTTAGGCGTTCGTAAGAGTGCAATAAATAAAATTCCAACGCTATTTATAAAGCCAGAAGCAATTAATTAGCGTCAAATTATATCTAGTTCGCCATAATAGACTATCTATGATAATATACACTGACATAACGTAAGAAAATAAATTGTATATTAAATTATACAGTTACAGGTACAGTTACCTCTTTGGGATATGTAATAAATTATGAACATTAGATTAATTCAGATTTATCTTTTTAAAATAAACGCCGTCTAAATAGTCGCCTTCGATTTCAATATATTTTCTGATTTTACAAACTAAATGGTACTTAATAGGTTGTAAAAAGTTGTTTTGGCCGAATTAGGCGATAAAAAGTGGATTTCTCTGAAGTCGCTGCAGGCAGAAAACTACTATTAGCTAACTTTATTGTAAACGAACAGAAGAAAACTACAATACCGCCTCCGAAATAGCCAAAACTCCCTCCCGCAACTTTCTCAGTGCATATGTCAGATGGCGTTTTTGTGGAAGCTTCCATTTCAAACTCGAAATTTTTTATTCTAAGAGTGGTACAAAGAAAAGCAGTATGAATTCAAATGAAACATGTATGTATGTACACGTTAAATATTTTTGATGCATTTCCTTTACTTTTAAATAGAATGACACGGTTTCAAACATGAGATTTGTTGTATGAAATTTAAACTAACTTTTTAAAATTTTCAAGGTTTATGTTGCATCATCAAATGAAACCTGGGGGAGAGTTTTGCTTTACCATAAAGTCAATGTTGTCTGACAATGTAAAATTTAAAAATATTGCATATATTTGGACTTTTTGCTTTAATAGGCCTTCAACCATGTTCGGCCCAAAATGTAACTGTCTTTCCGTTCACTTGATTTTAGTACTTAGAGTTTGGATTTTGGAATTAAAGCAATTGAATATTACTGTAGTAACTATAAATAAAATTTTTGGAATTATGCAACCTCAATAATCCTTTACTTTTGAACAAGAATTAGAATTTATTGAATATTATCTCTTGTCACAAGAAATGAATTCAGAGGAACAAAAACAAGAATCATAAACAACTTTATTCGTGTCAAATCGGAATTTAAAAGAAGTTGACACAAAACACAAATAATGATGGAAAAGTTCTTTAAAAACTATCAACCGTAATTAGAAGGCATGTTTGAAATTTCACAAGTAGTAGAACGACACTTGCACTGACTGTCTAAAGGACTTATATCATACAGCGAGGGAGCAAAAAACTATAACAGAAATCTTCTAATACCCTATTCTTGAACTATTCGCAAAAAATTACGCTATTTGCGGATACAAATTTTTGTGGACGCTTCAAGAATAGCAAATTACTTACCACAAGAAAAGATTAACTTCACAAGTACCTAAAGAGATTAGTATACCACAGCAGGCAAAAAATAATATCACCATGCATCTTGTAAAGCTCGTCGAGAGCCTTTCACTATACCCTTTTTACCGACTGTTCCAGGTGGTTGAATTCGTCGGCCACCCAGCTAATTCACTTCGTGGGAAATATTAATTTTCATATTCCTTAAGGGTTTTCAGAGCTAACAATGAAAGTTTTATTAAATAATATGATAGAATAATATTTATTTGAAAAAAGTCTACCCGTCTGCTCTTTACTAGAGCCAGATAAAAATAAAGTTCGAGAGAAAATACTGAATTTACTTATAACTTACACTTCTATAAACTCTGCAAATATTTGAAGAGTCTCTCAAGAAGACAACTCCAACTGGTTAGGGTCTCTCACTTAAAGCCCTTTCCGTGTTATGGCATGCTTCAAGCGACAAAAATTATCTTCTACTGACCTAAGGTCTCACACAGATATTTAGAGCGGGATCAGTCCTGAATATGAACATGTCTAAAGTAGGCACTGACAACGCAAATGACGATTTTTTATTTATTATTGGCTGACTTCTGAACTAACAAGAATGTAATTCAACCGGATATATCGAATCAAAGTAATTTTGGAAGCTTGTCACGTGCTTAGAGAACGCTCTGTATATCCTGTAATATTTTCACTCACAAGGTGTTGTATTACCTTATTTAACTACAATATGTACATATCAGTTTTATTTAATTACATTCTAAATTATTTAATTTGTTTACAAACAAGGGATACACAACTGGAAAGTAAAAGGTTAGAAAACAATGTATTTATTTGTTCGTTGACGTACCACATAAGCAATAGTCTGACTCGCGGTCCAGATAAAAGCTGCCATCGTTTCCGGTATGTTGACAAGTTTTCATTACTCGATGAGCCCGCCCGTGAGCAACTTCTGTCCAATCAATTTTGTCTCTAGACATGATGACACCTTCCTTATCTGAAATGGCTACAAGGTTATAATTTTGTTTTATTTTCATTATCTCTACTAATTACTGTGATAATTCAACGATTGTTTAATTTCTTTGAAAATAATGGTTATTTAGCAAGTTATCTGCCATTCACTCTTAATATAGTCACTAAGATCCATTTATTCAAACAATTAGTGCATATACAATTAATACTCATCCACACTACCTACATAATGAATTACTTGTTGAATTAAAGGAAACTCTTTTTTACCGGCAGCTTAACTTATTTATCAAAATTTCCTTAAATGCGACTTGTACCTCTTTTTTTTTGGTTTTAATTTTTATCAAGCCGGGATATTTTATTAATTATGAAATCCGTATTTAAATGATTTAACCACTGTAGTTCTTCTAATGTTCATAACTGAGCATTTTGATAGTTTAAGATTCATTTTAATTCATTTCAGCATCTTATTAACGCTTCTCGGATACCCAAAATTCATTTCTCAATTTAACTAGTAAATATTTTGTACAGGTAAAATTTCTTGTTGTTAGGCAGTTTTGTTTTTTTAAAATCAATTACGCATGATGCTAATTACAAACTGAGCTCAACCAACTATTTGTTTATAATTTTAAATTTAACGCCACGCAAGTAATTAACTTAATTGATTTTGCCGCTTTTACAATTCTTTTTTTTACCTTCAGTATAAACAGATATAATTATCTATAGTTCACATATGTTAACGTTATTTTATTTGTTCCTACGTTTGTATTTGCATTAACTGTGATTTAAATCTTATACTTATGAATTTCACTAACAGCTTTTACCGTTTTTCTAAAAAAACCATTTCGTTACTTCTGAAATTTTATTTGTTTTTTTAGTAATAAGATTATTTTCTTTTAGGAAGATATGAACAATTTCAGAAATTTATTTTACTTTTGACTCTTTTCCAATTTCTTTAGCGAGCAGTGAACTTCAACTTTTGATACACCAAGTGCTGAGTAAACACTGAGTGCTCAACTTTCCTATATCTTTGCTGAAGGTCTATTACTTGATTTCTTTAATATTTTATACAAGCCTACCAGCGACTATACACTCTTCTCGTCGTCCTGATCGCCGTATTGTTAGGCAAGTAGACGACAATGGCGCCCTAAATCTTTCTTCTGACTTTCTCATATGTAGCAGAGAAGATTTTAGCGACGACAACCCCTACGTCAGACTGACAACCCCTGCTCGCCAAGAAGTTTTCGAAAAAAGTCAGTAACGTTGATGTATTCAATAGCGTTCTTATAACATCTGGTCCTGTAATAGGAATGAGGCCAGTAATAGAAAATTAAAGAAATTTCTAAAAGGAATTATGAAAGTGTGAACCCGACACATCATCACCATAAAAATCGTAAAACGAGGAGGACGATATAGAAACGAGGGTGTCTTTTGACGGGGATCCCTGGGCTTCCGCTAATTCTAGTCTATATTGTATTTATACATAAACCAAAATTTGACTATTGATTACTGTGATTGAATGTTTTGAACCTTTAGTTGTCTGCAACTTTGTTTTAATTTTTGTATATGAAAACCATCTGCCGCATAATTGTTTCTTCGCTCCTGTAGATTGGCAGCGTTTTTAATATCTGCCTTTAACCCAAAAATGACATATGTCAGTTGGGAATCATGTTAAGAATTAGAAAGGTTCAAACATTCTAGTTGTTCACCGCCACCTTTAAATGTGTTCACTGCCACTTGTAAGTATTTTTGCCGTAAATGAGACCGAATTTGTTAAATTGCCGGATCTTAGCGACCAAGCAAAATCTCCAAATCGCGTAACTTTCGCAGAGCTTCTGGTCGTGGCTTCACCTTTCTGAGATTATAAATCATCATTTACTATTCTTTGTCTATTTCATTTTGAAATAAGGTAATCACTACATGTTTAGGTAACGCATGAATATTACTGTTACAGGATAGCTATTAAGATCGTCAAAAATATGCACTAGTGATACCGATGATGGTCTACAACACAGTGTGAAATAAATGAAATCCGTATCTTCACACATTCACACTACACCATAACCAAAACTTGTATAAATAGAGTAGAAACGAATACCGAAACCAGTAAGGATGTATTTAACGGGCAAAGTTTCTAATCAAAGACATAGTCCGTTGTTCAGTAGTTACTCCATGGATCGTAGATTTATGCAGTAGTTTTTTAACAATTCATATAAATATTGTTCAAGATTAAGAAATCGTTGAGTGCCAGTTCCGGAATTCAAATAAAGTACCCACTTACTGACGATTATCCAGTACATCAAAACCGATTTTAGCCTAGAAATTCCATGACGTTTTAAATTAATTCAAACTTTGAATCTGAATCTGAAAGAGATCTTGCACAACAAACAACGTATATATCATAAAGAAAATCTACAGTAACGTTGCACAAAAAGTCTACATGTCTAAGAAAGGATTAGATTTTTTCCTAAACCCTCGTATACACTATCTGTAATGATCAGGTATGAGTAAGGATTGTATTGATGAGCTTAATGATAAGTTTATTGACCGTCAACACGCCGGTTAGCACAATAGTGTCTTATCGTCTTGGCGTGTAAAATCGTTAACCTATACTAGATAAAATTCTAAATTTTAAAGTAATGAAAGATATAACTTCAAAAGAATAAGCTTTACCTAATCAATGGAACTTCATTTCTTAACATATAAATTGTTACAAATTGGGAATACGTACTTCAAATTTAGATTAGTGATGCAGAATTTCAATGAAAATTTGATTGCGAAATTTAACTGCAGCATTCCATAAAAATTATACAAAGATTATATGTTGCAGCGAATAAATAAACAAGTTGGTGTTAGCTTATATAAAATTCATCCGCATGATTTTGCTTCCTTTTTTTCAGTTTGCGCAAAAATCGGACGATAACAGCTTTATCCTAGGCTAAAACAAGCGATTAAATATGTGAATGTAAATGTATCTAAATTAGTGAATTAAGGACAAAATCCTCATATGTAAATATCCTTTATTTGCAAAAGGCCATAACATTTAATTTCTCAGCTCGTGAACAGATATAAATATGTAGATGACGATACAACCAGAACTTGCTAAGGATTAACTATCTAAGGAAGCTATTTACTTCGTAGTGAATAAAACACCTCAAGGCACAGCAGCTGACCGACATTATCAATTTCTTTAGCGGTTGATAAAAGTTTCAACTGTTATATTCGAATTTCAATTTTTCGTAGTTAAAGAAATTTATCATTTAAATTCAAAAAGAACTATAAAATATTGTAGTTATACTTACTTCCTATATGTAAATTTATACTTGTTCTAGAATACATTGGAATAAACTAACTAGGGTCTTCCAAAAGATTTTACTTAACGAAATACTATAATGGCAATATCTTAATGACTAAACTCCCATTGTCTGTGAGGCATGGAGGCTTTAAGTGAGAAGGAGTAATTTAAATTAGTCTCTTCAAATGAAATTTTGAGCAAGCGAAAGTCCTTTTGCACATGTGGCACACCCATAATACCAAGAGACGCTTTGGAAATCAAATAATTGCAATTTATCGCATTCAAAACTAATTTGGATGTTGGTTTTCCACACGAGACCGTCAAAATTAGATGCAACTGTAGCACTCACTTAAAAAACAAGACAATCTATTAATTATGCTCTAATTCAAAAATAAGGAGCGAGTGACCGCCACGTAGGACATGCACCTCACTCCCTTTCTTTAAAGCAGCCCATCGACGATATCGTTTTTATATCTAATTTTATCCGCTGATGTGGTAAATAAATACGGGGCACTAACCGAGTTTTTAAATTACCTAATGTAAACCTGGATGTTTTCTTAAATAGGTATTACTGATTTTTCAACTGATAACGATCTGAAAAAGAGAAGAAGTTACTGTTACTTTCGCTATAATGGCAGGAGTTAGTCATAATTTAAAATATTTTGAATTTACCGAAAATGCTTATAATTATGAATGTTTAACGTGTAGCATCCCCACCGTATATTATTTTACTACCCTCTGTAGAGCATTTATATCCAAAAAACTTTATTTATCAGCACTAAATTATTTGTGATAAATTTTTTTAGTATGGGTTGCAAAATAATATTTAGCATTTCAACCTTTTATATTTATAAATCTTTTTCAATCTTTTAACATTTCATGATCTTTAAGAAACAAAATATTTTAATGTAACTGCACGATTATTTATTTTAAACACAATATTAAGACTATGTTTTAACGGGACAACACATTGCGCATTGTGAGAGGTCATTGTGTAATGAGTTTCTGAAAGAGTAAAATTAGACTTCCTGTTTTGGTTTAATTAGTTTGTTTCAAATATAAAAGAATTTTACAAATCACTTTCAAAAATGTCATTAATTCCATTATTTAACTAACATGTTTAGAACCGCAGCATTTTACTTGATTTATTACGAACATTTGGAATTTACATTTTAACATCCTGTACATATTTTTACATCGCATCCGTCGGCAAACTTATTTATTCTTATATAACTAGATTTACTTTAATTTCATTTTTATCTTGGTTATATAATCAGGTAAAAAACGATAATCAGCTATTATTTTGTAAACATTAGATTAAAATTTCACGAACTTCACTTTTCCATTACAAAAATAAACAAGTGCCTCTTTGTGACACTGCTTATCAAATTGTACATATTTTCTATAGGGGGAAAGCTTGAGCTTTATTTTTCGCTTCGGTGATATTGGCAGTGAGTTTCGAATTTTAGGTTAACTGCGAGCTTGAGGCTGGTCTGGGGGCCTGAGTTTAATTAAAATAAGGAACTTTTATAATTTAAAACTGCTATAATTAGCTTCTAATAATTAATTATCAAAATGTAAAATTATTTCCACTTCCCTATTAAGCATCATAATAACCTTTATAATTTATATTTTCGATTTAACTTGTTCTATGACCTGTAAATGAATTTTTGTATATATTAGCTAATCCATAATGAATTTTATAAGTATTTTGTATCCCAGTTTACCGTTGGTAGTTACTAAAAAAACTGTTATTATTTAATTCAAAATATTTATTTATTTACCTCTTTTACCGAAAAATGTGAATACGTGCCATTGTTCTCTACCGTTAAATTAGGTTACAAATACATATAAATAACGGGCTGGATTTCAGAATACATTCAAAGTTTATTTGAATCTCGTGCGAGAATTAAAATATTTGACATTTATAAACGAAATAATCTGTTCATAAAATAAAAATTACCGTAGCGGTATTATGTACCGTAAGTTTGCGTTCTACACATAATTTCCGATTTTTTTTTAATTCTTTAATAATTATAAAGAATATAAGGCCTTACTTTTCACACTTAAAACTAGCTACAAGAATTGTCTGTTTTAATTTGATTAAATTGGTTACGTAATTCTAAGAGCCGTATTAATTCTCGAACATTGTGTTAAAGGATACGAATTTTGCTTTACATGCAAGTTTTGTTATAAAAAAGCAGTGTAAATATCCATACGGATGAAAGTAATTTTATCCCGTCTCCTTTACCTTAGTACCGTAGGGTATAAAACTTGTTTTTCATCTCCGTCACCACACATCTAGTCACGTGTTTCGTAGCACAAAATATAACCCAAATAAGTACTGCAACATTTGTAAAGAAACGGCTAGCTATTGTAGTCATTAAAACACCTGTGCACCTTAAATCAAGTAAGAATTCACAAATAAATAAGAATTCATACTATTCTTCATTCATTTTACGAAATCAGCCATTAAATTGATAATATCGATCGAACGCATTACCGACATATCGACATCTGCAGTCCAAAAGCCAGTAAATTTAAATAATAGCGACACCTATATTAGGGTGACAGACAAATGACAGAATTAATTAAAGTGAAGAATTCTGTAAATTTAATTTAAACTTGAATTATATTTCTATATTTTTATGTAATATCTTTGATAAATATTTGTTAATTTTCTACAGTCCAATTATTACAAATTATACTAGAAATAGATAAATCAACACACAACGTGTGTGAAGTGATAAGATACATGCAATTATTAGTAAAATTGCCTAAAAACAATCATAAAAATCTGTCTAAAATTAAACATACAAATGTAACAACGTATAAATATACAATTTCATATGAAATAAATACAAGATCATCACAAACAAATAAATCATTAGTTAAGCATCACAATTAAAAATGTATAAATCATTTGTAAATAATAAGTTAGAAAGTATACATCATAAATAGTACAAGTTTATGTTTTATAAAAATACAAAAGTGCACTACCACGAGGACCTATAAAATCGTTTGATAAATCAACCGCAATCAATAATTTTATATACCTGCATATACAGTGAGGTTCAAAAGCAAAGCTGATATCAGTAACTAGAAGAGCTCATAAATCTTCTGAATATAATTACATTTTAGCTTGATCTGATAATCTGTTACTTCAAAATCTTTCTGACTTGTGACTATCCGAGGCATAATATTTGTAAATGAACCCCTAGTTTGCTACAATTGCTAATAAAGTGGTGGAATAACAAAGTTTTAATACGTAACTGCTTCTTATTAATAAAATTGTCATCTTCTTTCGATGCGCCTATTTCGTATTTTTACATTAGTTTTACAGAAAATTTTAAATTTTTATTTCAAAGCTCATCAAAATCAAAGAAGCTCACATCTATAATTTCAAATTTCTAAGAACCATTCTTGCATTTACCAGATAAAGTTGCTTTACTTCAAGATTACTTGATTTTTATGTAACTTCAATTAGACAACAAATACGTAATCGTTCAACAAAAGTAGATTTGGTGTTAAAAATCCTATTTTATGATTTGTGAAGTATATGAAACTCGCTAATTAAAAATTATCAAATTTATTATTCTATCTACACTTATATCAAATATAAGTCAAATTACTTGCCGATACTAGTGCTTGAGATTTCTACATCTAAATATTTTTCATCTAAACCAAGACTTTAAATTTACCTGCCGTTACGTATTATAAGGGATTAAAATAAATAGACTTAATTTCTAATGCATACTAACAAATTTTTATTAAAGTTGAGAAATTGCCGACAAGTGCCACGTACTTATTTGCCGTAAGTGTACACGAGAAATATAAAATATATACAAAAACATTCAATTATTTTAAGAATAAAGGAAGATTAAATAATTGTGTAAATTAACTAACCAGATTAATTTTTGTACACAAATTTAAACTAATTTAAATAAAATTAACTAGTAAAAATCAACATAGCAACTACATAATGATACGATATGAACGTAACAGTAACAATGAGAAACAACCTATTATAATCGCATGTATTCCGTTAAAATAGACACAGCGCATCATCGAATCAAGCTGATATGTATTGAAATAATTAACTTAACGATTTGTAAACTTAAATTTATCAAATTAATTAGTTTAATGATACTAAGGCATAAGTAGTATAACAGAAGTAAAAAGCTATTAAAGATACGTGTAAATATGCTTGCATTCGGCTCTTGAATATTTTAATTTAAACAAAAGGTGATTATGGTTATAATATCTCTAAAAAGAAATTATTGGCATCATCCCCTATACCCTATCTGATTAAACATGGGTAGTAGTGTGCATTTTCTCAAAATCGTATTTATATTATAACGAAGGTACTAAAAATCAGTTAATTTCAATAGCTATCTCCATAGATAGTGTTTACTTTTACATTGCAATGTAATTTAAATTTATCTTTCAAATTATAAATTTGCCTATAAAAACTGTTCATTTTATTTTACTTATTTCACTTATTATACAAGGCTCATACGATTTTCGTCTGTGTTGTACCTTGGCGTTATAATCCTAATTACAAATCATACGTAACATGGTCGGAATGCATTGTCATTATCTCTAAAAGGGTGTTTAAAAATTGTTGTCGAATATTTCACCCACTTATAGTTTTCGTTTAGACAAACAAAAAAGTCTTTATCAACATGGGTCCGCATTTCAAAGATATAGTAGACTTTTAATTTATTTAATTGAGAACAAAAATAATATAACAAAGTAATTATAGTTATAGCAGATGCTCTATATGTCCCCCTTCCATTTCTAGACAACGCCTGCATCTTCGTAAAAAGGATGTTCGTACTCTTTCAAAGATTCCAGGAGTCGTACATATTCCTTCACGGGCGTTTTCTATCCTCCCTCTCAGCTCGTCTATTGTATTAACTGCTTGAGAGTATACTATGGATTTTAAATAGCCCCAGGAAAAAACATCTAACGGAGTCAAGTCAGGAGACCTTGCCGGCCATGCGACAGGACCCCCCTCTTCCTATCCACTGATTATTGAAATTTTCATTTAAAAAACTTCTTACTACAAGAGAAAAATGCGCAGGTACCCCATCATACATAAACCATAGCTGCATTCTATCAGCAAGGGGTACGTCTTCTAACAATTGGAGTAATTCGTTTCGCAAAAAGTTGAGGTACACTTCGGCATTTAACCGGTTAGGAAAAAATACTGGTCCAATCAAGCGAT